>CM019148.1:170048984-170150089 GCA_009733165.1 Naja naja | reverse complement strand
GCATCTCCCAGGGCTCTTGGCATGACATCCCTGGCATAAGAAGCCACCTTGCAGAATTGTTACTACAGTACAGAGGGAACATGAGGGGGAGCCCCAGAGGCATTTCTGTCCAAAAGAATTTTATTTTTTAGAAGTAATATGTGTTTTCTCCATGTAAAACATTTTGCAGCTTGTCTTGTTACAGCATTTGTAAAAACACCGGCAGAAAGCAGCAGCGCTTTAATGAATTATTTAGCTTTTGCAGCAAATCACCCTGATCTCATGCTCAACTTCTTAATGCACTTTAAGTGATCCCAAGAAGGCAAATCAAAGCAGACAAGGGGGAAAATGTAAACGAAGCTTTACTAGCCACAGAAAGCCACATGATAAATGTTAGGTTTGCATGAAGAGTCAGACGCGGAGTGCTTCAGTGAAGAGTTTATTAGTGACTACAGCTCATAACAGACCCAATTTGGCTGGGCTGCGGCTGCTACTTATAGCCAGCAGCCGCAGTTGCCAGCCAATCAGAGTGCAAGATTTTCCCGCACTTTTTAAACCAATCATTTCTGACATTTTACAAGAACAGTTCAAACTAAACCAATGACATTCAAACCTGCATACATAACACCCCTCCCCACTAGGTTCAGTCCATACTCAAACCCCAGCCTATCTAATGTATTCTTTTAAATAGGTGGGGCTCTTACGTGTACGTTGAGACCTTCGTGGTTCAGAAGTTTTAATGTTCTCACCCAGTGAGAGGGAAATGTGTCTGTTGACATTTCCTACTCGGGCTTCCAGTGAAAGACCCTGTTTGATGGTTACAATCTGGTCTCTCCTCCCAACCCATCTCTAGCCCAATGTCAGCACCCAAGTCAGGTAGTGATGTGCACTCTTCCACTTGTAAGGATGGATTTTGGCATTGTGACAGGTTTTGGGGTGGTTCCTGTCATAATGGCTCATTACACATGGGGTTGATTCTTGCTTGCTGATTATCCTCATGCTCCTCCCCTTCCCCCTAGAAAAGGCATTAGGTATGGGAACTAGAGAGGAACAATTGCGATGTTCCTGAAGTAATCTGGATCTAAGCTGATCAATGTGCCTGCTCCAGAGGACTCCATCCTCTGTTTGCACCCTGTAAGAACGAGGGCCTGTGATTTGAGTTATTTCAGCAGGAATCCATGAAGGTTCACCCATAAGGTTCTTAGCATAAACAGAATCACCCACACTGAACGGCGAACTTTGCTAGTGGAATCTGGTGGTGCGTTGGGTGCGTAAGTGGGATGAAGGCGGTCAAGGGGAGACCTAAGTTTCCTACCCATCAACAACTCTGCTGTGGATAAGTTAGTTGATGAGTTAGGAGTGATGTGCTGAACACTAAGAAGTTTTTCAACTTTCTCAGTGATGTCCCCAGGACCCAATTGCTGAAGCTTTTCCTTGGTAAAACGTACTATTCGTTCAGCCCGACCATTAGCTGAAGGGTGCCCAGGGGCAGTCAGGGCATGTCTGATACCCTGTTGTGCTAGATATGATTCAAAAAGGTTGGATGTAAATTGAGGGCCATTGTCAGAGACAAGAACATCAGGTAACCCGTGGGTTACAAAAGCTTTTTAAGCTGCTTGATGACAGCATCAGTTGTGGTGGATGCCATAGGGATGACCTCTAGCCATTTGGAATATGCATCTACTATAATAAGGAAGGTATGCCCTCTGGTAGGGCCAGCGAAATCAATGTGAATACTAGACCATGGGCCCCTAGGACATTCCCATTCCTGTTTGGGGGTGAGAGGTGGGGCAGGCCTGCCTACCTGACAGTTGGGACAAGATGCAACCCAGTTTTCAACCATTTTGTCAATACCTGGCCACCATACATAACTCCTGGCCAATCCCTTCATCCTTACAATACCAGGATGACCCTCATGTAACATTTCCAAAACCTCTCTTTGCAGTTTTGCAGGAATAACCACCCTGTTACCCCACAAAATACATCCTCTTAATACAGATAATTCAGTTTGCCTGGATTTAAAAGGTTGGGCAAGGTGAGGTAGATCTTGAAAAGGCCAACCTTTCTTAATCCAGCCTATAACAGGAGCCAAAAAAGTGTCTTTGGCAGTCTCTCTGGCAATTTCAGCAGCATGTACTGGAAGCTTGGCAACGGTTTCTAGGAAAAAGGTGTGAGTCTCAAGTTCAACGTCCTCAGTGTGAAACGGAAGTGGGCAGCGACTCAAGGCATCAGCATGGCCAATGTCTTTGCCAGGCTTGTGGATGAGCTTGTATGAATAAGCAGCAAGAAATTCAGTCCACCTCAGCATTCTTGGTGACAGGATAGTGGGTGTAGGTTTGTCTCCTGCCACAATGCCTAACAAAGGTTTGTGATCTGTGACAATGGTAAATGTTCTCCCATATAAATACTCATGGAATTTCTTGACAGCTGCAACAATTGCCAAGGCTTCCTTGTCCAATTGGCTGTAATTCCTCTCTGCTTTGGTAAAAGTGCGAGAGTAAAATGCAATAGGGGCTTCCCTCCCACTGGGAAGCCTGTGGCTCAAACCCCCCCCACTCCAAAAGGGGATGCATCACAAGTCAGTACAACAGGCAAATTCTCAGAGAACTGTATCAGTACAGCATCAGACGTGATTAGTCTTTTAATATTGTTAAATGCAGATTGTTCTTTTCTGCCCCAGACCCACGCAGACTTTTTGTCTACTTATAGCCTGCAGCCGCAGACTTTTTGCTACTTATAGCCCGCAGCTGCAGTTGCCAGCCAATCAGAGTGCAGGATTTTCCCGCACTTTTTAAACCAATCATTTCTGACATTTTACAAGAACAGTTCAAACTAAACCAATGACATTCAAAGCTGCATACATAACAATAAAGTTTATTAAATATCAGAAAGTAAATCATTTAGGTATTTACATAATAATTGGCATCACAACTGGACACCATCCAGAACCAAAAGCTTTATGGCTATGCATATTTCCCCCAAACACTGCATTTATTTCTCCTTCTGATTAATATAATGGGCTTTCCTTCCCCCACTGCTTTTTAAACAAAATACTGATATCTAGCAAATTGCTGCATGTTACAAAAGACTGGCTCTCTCCCACTTTAATCATCTGCATAAAAATGGAAATACATTAGTCTGATTATTCGCTTATTGCTGGCAACATTTGGATGGAAGGGAGTTGGGGGAAATCTATTTTCTCCAGGCTGCATACCCAGTCGAAGAAAAAGTCCACGGACTTCAAATAGTTCCCTGGAGTTTACACATTGGGGAATCCTTGGCCTAGGCTGATTGAGGAAGCTTTGATCTTGAAAAAAGAACAAGGATGGAGAATTACCAGGGGGAAGGATAAGTGAAGTCTGATTTTCCCTTGGCTATCCAGCTTGTCCCCAACTTGTCTTGTTTAATCATGAAGTGACTGCTGTCCTGCGCTCTGCACACTTGAGATGCTAATTAACTTTTAAAACTTTTTCTTTTTAGATTATTTTGAATCAAGAGAGATAATAGTGTGAACGGCCTCCCTTTCCTTCCAGATGCTCAGTGGATGGACACTTGCAAATAAATGTTTAATGGACCTGATCAACCAAGTTGGATATTTTGTAAAGTATAGTCAGTTTCTCTCCCTCCCTCCTCTTTGTCCTCTTCTTCTTTCTACCGTACCGTGGCATTTGCTTTCTCAAAAATTATTTGTAATGCTGTTTTCTGAATGAAGAGATGATGCCTGAGATTCACTAGATATCAGTGAGATTAAGCAATCAAGTTAGAGGCACAGAAAATAGATATGATGATATGGAAAGGAGGCTGTGCCAACGTTCTACTTACTACAGAAGAGACCTTGCAGGGAACAAGGATTCTGTGTTTACTTACTTCTTTATCTCATTTTTTAAAAATTGCATGGCTGCCCACCTTAAAGCAGATATCTGGGTGGCTCACAACAGCAACTAAACCTCTTAACTATTTTTTTAAAAATATAAAAATATAAAATTATAAAACAAAAATAAAACCCAGTGTCTCAGTCATTCCCTTGGGATATCCCAACAACCACAACAGTGTCTAAGTCAAAAGCCCAGTCTTAATAGCCTTCCAGAAGGCTAAATGGGTGGGGACCTACCAGACTGCCAGAGTTGTGGGTGCTGGAGAGGATATCAATAAGGTAAAGGGCAGCCACAGAAAAAGATACATCTAGAGGGCTTCCCCCTAGATGGCAACATTTCAGGGAAGCGACCTGGAGCAAGCCTACTCTATCTGATCTGATGGGATGGCAGATATTATCAGGGAGTAGCAGTCCCTCAAATAACCTGAGGTCCTGTGTCACATAAGATTTTAAAACTGATAACCAGCATCTTGAATTGAATCCAGGAGGAAACTTGGAGCAAGTGCAGTTTGCATAACAGAGGTATAAAATGGGTGAACCTAGAAGCACCCAGCACTGTGTTGGCTCAAAGCTCATGATTTAATTAGGGCCACTGCCAGAATCCTGACATTGTTCTGGATCAACTTCCAAGAGGTCTTTAAGGGCAATCCCAAATAGAGAGCAACTTGGCCTAGTGGTTAAGGTACCAGAAAGCAGAAGATTGTGTGAATTCAAATCCTACCTTATCCATGAAAGCTATCTGGGTGACTTTGGGCGAGTCACTCTCGTTCACTCTAACCCACCTCACAGGGTTGTTATTGAGGGGAAAATAGGAAGAAGGTATGCTGGATATCTTAGCCACCTTGAGTTATTTGTAAAAATAATAAAGGTGGAATATAAATAAAAATAAAAAATAAGGTGTGAGTAATGCGGTCCAGGAAAGGGCACAACTGGCACACAAGACAAATATGTGCAAAAGTGTCCCTAGACATGGCAACCACGTGATCTTCAAGCAGCAGCCACGAATCCAGGAGGACCTCAAAATGCACATCTGCTCAGTCCAGGGAAGAGCAGTCTTTATTACCTAAATATGGTTATATCCACTAGTTAACCATAAACAACCTAACACTTTCCAAAGGTTTTCGATCACAATACCCATGATCTCTAAATAAAAGCTGAGACCAATGGTGTTTTATATCCAAAATATCTGGAGAGCATCCAGTTGCCTACCTCTGTGCTGGTTGAGCCTAGAGTTCAATGTTGAAGTTCATAAGACAAAATCTGGTGCTCTTAGTTTTTCAAACTGTCTGTTTGATAGATATGTGCATACCATACCATACCACTTTCTTTAAACAAAATACTTTCTATTAACAATACAGAAACTAACTGCAAAGATCACTCTTAATAAAAATAAATCCAAATGATAAATACTTTATAATACACATTTTTATTTTCTCAGGTCCAGATAGACTAAAATGCCTTTCCAGATTTTCCCATGATAGTGTAATGCAAACTGTCATTTTTATAAGGCAGAGTTCTTGATAAAACTGGGACATGTGTATGCACACACGTATAATAAAAATAATCTTTGTTGACAGAGCTGATAAACTGAGGAGGAACTTTAGCAACAGTGGTGAATAGGCAATGTGATACAAGTGAGTAGAAAGCTGAATTAGAAATAGGGCGGGTTAGGTTCAGTTCCTTCACTCATCCACACAAAGTTTGCTAAATGTCAGAGTTGTATGGCACAACCTGGATGCCCTGGGGCAGAGAACAGGGCCTGGTGCAGGACTGCCTCCATATAGCCTACAGACCATGAATTGCCCACCCTAGTTTAAGGTCATACTGATGAAGACTGTAGACTAGACACATAATTGCTCCCAAATTGGCAAATTAAATAAGATTTCATTGGAGTCTCCTCCTGTAGCCTCTGGTCTTTTCTATCTTTGTTGCTTTTACAGCTTACAGACTCCGAAGAGACTCCAAAGCCCTGTAATTTTGTAGGATCAAGAGGTGGTAACATGCAAAGACTTGCAATGAAACACAAGAAGGTTGGCAGGTGGTTTTAAATGACAACTGTCCCATAAAAGTAGCATTCAATACTTGTTTGTTTCCACCACATATATAAAATTAGAGCGATCCATCTCCTGATTTTTTATTCTTATCTCTACTGATCATACCTGCAAAATTAGTAAGGTCTGCCATTCATACAATTTTGTTTTCATGACTAAGAAACCAGCTTCCTTTTCAGTTGGAGTAGTACAAGCAAAAATAGATGCTAGTGCAATTGAACTCTGAATGCATGCTTTGTGAATTTTGGATTGAAGAGTAATTGATCACAACTCTGGGAGTCTAGTTCAAACTGGGATTAGGGAAATGTTTTTAGTCAAGGCTTTCCAAGAAACATGATTATCTGCAAAGCGCAATCTACACTGCAAAAGCTTCTGAGGTTTGCTCTTTTAAAATTTTCTACTCATTTCTTTAAAAAGCAGCTTCTTGCCTCTTGGAAAGATAGAAAGGATCTTCCATGGCTGTTACCCTGCAAAGATAGAACATGATGGTATATGCTGTTTGTACAATGGATAGAAAGAAGATGGTTGTCAGGAAGAGACTGGAGTGTTGAATTAAGACTGGAAAACACCATTTCAAGTCTTCCTTCAGACATAAAGCTCATTTTAAATCAACTGCAGTCTTTGGATTTAATTACAGAGTTACCATGAAAATAAACTGAAGGATGGGAGAATATTTGAAAAGTGGGATTTAAAGAAACCAAATAATCCATGCAGCAGTTGGGATCCCCATTTTCTTAAAAGTTACTGTTCAGAATAAAAGATGGCTGCTCTGTTTTTGTCGCATGGCAGAAGTTGGCATAAAGTGGCACTGCTGGCATGGTGTGTCAGGTGTTGTGAGAAAGGAAATGGAGTAAGTGACATTCCACAGGCAATGAGGTCATGCTGCAAGTGATTTGATTTTGGTGTCCTGTGCATCATAATACACACAATGCAATTACAACATCATTGTGGCATCTTTCAAAAACCTATAGAACATTTTTGACTTGCGCCATAAATCCTACCTCAGTAAAGACTTTATTAAGATAGAAGTATGTATAGGCAGGTATGGGCAAAGCAAAATTTTAATTTCAATTTCAAGACATTCACTGATTATATAATTAGTAGACATGGCCCCCATTTTTGCAAATTCCAAAGCCTCTAAGATTTCACTGCCAATATTTGCTAGAAAATAATGATTTTAGATTACAGGAATATTTTGGGAGGACATTGTTTGTAATTCTATAAGGGTTAAAATAAGTATAGGGTCTTAACATACCTATATTGTGTAACTCTTCACTCCCACCTGTTGATTCTCACACACACACACACACACACACACACACACATTCCCCCAAATGTCTAACATCTGGTCATTCCAATATTGAAACTTTGCTTTGCCCATGCCTGCAGTGACCCATGAGTTTTTCTCTAATAAGGAAAGAAGGACATTTGGAGGAAAGGTAATTGTCTAAGTAGTAAATCAGAAGAGCTTAACTGTCTCTTCCTCTGTGCAGTGGTTACTTTTCAGTAATGGGTTACTCATATATAATGTGTAAATTATTGTAGCAATTTGATGACATCTGTGCCTCTAATGACAATAGATTAATAAATTGATATGGCTGCATTGCTACCATACCAGGGCTTTGTTATCAATTGGAGAATGAAGTTCTTTATATTATACCTTGGATTGTTTCTTTTTTAATGCATGTCTAAAGAAGAAACACCACATGGTGTCAGAAACATTTAGAGTTGATTGAGTTGAGATGGCTCAATTGAAGCCACCAAAGAAACTGGTGAGCAAAGGAAATTTTGCAGAAAGCTTGAGAAGATGGAGGACATCCACAATTTAAACTCATAAAACTCCAAAATACCCAGCCAATGAAAGGCTTGGCAAAAAGGGAGGGAGGGTTTTGAATCAGGAAAGATTTAGGTCCACTTTAATGATGCTATTTTGATAGTTCAAATGCAGAACTATCAACAAACAAAGCTTTCAACAACATTGAATAGTAGCCCAGACAGGACAGCACCAAGATATCAACCAAATGCTTAGCCATTTCAGAAGTAAGTTGTGAATGAATTCACTAGAGATTCAGAAGGTTAAAATCACGAGTTCTTGCCACCCAAAGCATGCACAATAGAAGATGCCCTGAAAATTAATGCAAGACAGAAAGTCTGTAGAGATTCTCAGTCATCCAGGTCATGGTTGTTCCAAAGGTGCTTTTTTAAGAGGCAACTGGTACTTTTGTTTCCACATGGAGACCACTTCTGAACTTTGTGCTTGAAGTGGAAAAGAATGAAACTTTGATTTTGGGTTTTACTGAGTATTATTATTATTATTATTTTATTAGACTTGTATGCTGCCCTTGTCCCGAAGGACTCAGGGCGGCGAACACATAAAAAAGAAACATATATACAATAAAAAGATATTAAATAAAGACAAGTCTAAATTACAAGAAACATTAAAAAACTGTTAAAATTACAATAATAAAAATGCTGTTAAAACAACCCGCCCCCATGGTCAATCAAGGCCGGCCTGCTGAAATAGCCAAGTCTTCAGGTCTCGATGAAAGGAGCGGAGATCAGGGGCCAAACAAAGATCCGCAGGGAGCTGATTCCATAGGGCGGGCACTCCCACAGAAAAGGCCCTAGCCCTGAGAACTGCCAGCCGACAATGCCTGACCGACGGTATTCCCAGGAGGCCCCTCCTGTGGGAGCGCACGGGGCAATCGGAATGTGATACAGGCAGGAGGCGTTCCCGCAAGTACCCTGGACCCAAGCCATTTAGGACTTTATAAGTTATTACTAACACCTTGAAGGAGACCCGGGAGGCAACCGGCAGCCAATGCAAGTCACGAGTAGATTGATAGATTGATAGATCTTTATACAGAAATCGGCTGTTCATTTTATCATGGAAAAACAAAAAGCTGTGATTTGATGTTAATGCCCTATTCCACTGCAACAGAGAGAGTCGGAAGTCAGTGCTTCTTTTTCTTTCTTATCCTTCCATAATTCTCTTCCTCCTTTTCCTCCCCACTGCTTTTCTATTTACTTTTGTATTTTGTATTTTACTATATCTTATAATTCAGTAAAAATGTTAAACTGTAAGAACCTTCTTGGATGAGAAGTGAAACATCCTCGAAGAAAAAATAAGAAAGTCCAGTTGCCTCCTTAAAAAAACACCTTTGGGTTAATGCAAGACAGTAAAAAAAATGAAGGATGAGTAGCTCAATCTCTTCCAAATTTCATGCAGCAGAAATTTATCCATCTAGAAACGACAATAAAGCAGAGGGAAGATTATACCACATCATCCAAAACTGAGGCAGAAGAATGAAATTCAGTGTCATCAATATAAATATGATAGATTATTTGATTTTCTTTTTAAATTACTTAAATTATTTGAGCTGTGGTGGTGCAGTGGTTAACATGCAGTACTGTAGGCTACTTGTGCTGATTGCTGGCTGCTTGCAATTTGGCAGTTCGAATCTCACCAGGTTCAAGGTTGACTCAGCCTTCCATCCTTCCGAGGTCAGTAAAATGAGGACCCAGATTGTTGGGGGCAGTACGCTGACCTTGTAAACCACTTAGAGAGGCCTGTGAAGCACTGTGAAGCAGTATGTAAGTCTAAGTGCTATTGCTATCGATGATGCCACATATGAATCAACACCCTCTGTCCAGAAATGTGATGGGAAATATAAGGCTAAAACCAAGGAAAACATTGTAATTCGTGCCTAATAAACTCAGAAAAGATAGTAAGATTTTGTGATTTACAGTGTGTGCCAATCAGACCTCTAGTGAGAAATATCACAGAAAAATGGTTAAACCTTCACCTATTTCATTTAAGTTATATGGGAAAGCCTTAATAATTCCAGTTGGGTTGAATGGATAGAACAGGACAGAGTAGTTGAATTAGGAATATCTTTCAGGGTATTGCCTTTGCACATTTATTCCAAATTCTGAGATTTTAAGGATGCTATATTGAAAAGTGGTACTTTACAACTCTTGAAAGTTGTTTTAAAATGCTGACGTTCAGGCTTTATTTAAACAAAAATTAAAAGATTGGTGTGCAGTTGAGGGAATATCATCTGAAAAAGCACAGGAGAATTTAACCCCTTTCCCCTTAAGTCCTTTTTTCCCATCAGTATGGACTGTGAAGATATATTTTCCTAAGTCATTGAAAATAAGTCAAACCTGATCAAGAGTGTCTATGTGTGTTATTGGCAAAAAAATCCTTCATTGGCTACATTTCAGCAAAAGAAAAAAATAGTTGGCTGATCTGATTACAGATTGTCACTACAGTATGTAATTTTTTAATAAGTATTTTCAAAATCAGGCGCCACCTAATACATACTCATAACAAAAGGGTCTGTGAAATATTAAGCCTGTAATTATTTGTTTCCTGGCTACCATGTTCAGTAGCTTCCATCTACTCCTTAATCTTCCTTGGACTTGGAGTTCATGGCAGCAATTACTTCTTTGTTGTTGCTTTTTTTTTTTACACAATTCCTTTACAATTGCTGCTCCTCCCTGTTCTTTCAGTTCAGATTGCATAATACAAAATCTGATAAAGAATATTGACAGACAGCTTTTAGGGAGTGTAAGAATATAATCCATGTAGCCAGATTGCTTGTGATAATATATTCTTCATTTGTTCTAGATGTTGATCAGTGAAATTGTTTCTGCTGCATATTTATGTAACTAAAGTTATCCTCAGTAGCCCCAATTTTCTGAAATGAAGGATTGTCCTTCATAATAAAGGACATATGATTCCTATGCTTAGTTACATTTTGCAAAATGGGAAGTCATTAATGAAATCACTCACTAACACAGGGCCAGGTACCAACACTATATTGAAGATACCCAGCTTAAATAGCTGAACTTTGGACTGAAAGGAAGATGTGTTGAAGGTGCTATACATCAAGGTCTCATCTTTAGGCCCGAAGATTAGGATAATCTATATAGAAATAATATGCTCAGTTCTGCCAAGATGGAATGGATGTAGGTTCATTGGAAGTCAGCTGAGACCATATTATTCCATCTTTAATTCTGGAAGGGGACACATACCTTGGACAGATTGTAGTTTGAATTCCTTCGAAATTCACAATGCCGTCTTGAACAGCATCTGACAGCTATGACTAGCAGATCCTATACTGTACACAACTCCATCTTGTGGAGCAGTAGCAACCATTTTGGGATCACGAACCCCTGCTGACAATCAGTTATGCCTTGATCATGTTTTGATTAGACTAGTACAATTCACTCTACAAGAAGACTACAACTAGTCCAGAATGCAGCAGTAGAAGTAGTTATTGGCATTTTAAAATTGTCCGAGTAACTGTAAAAATAGTAACTGGTTACCATTTGGCTTCTGGGTGGAATATAAGTTGTTGGCTGTCGCCTTTAAAGCCCTAACATGTTTCATGATCTGGATTCCTAGTGAGTTCATCTTTTCCCAGCCATTTCTGTCCTTGTAATAGCTGGTAATTTGGGGAGAGAATTCCATTTTAGTCCAATTCTTGAGGAATATTATCATGAGAGACCACAAGAGAATGTGTTTTCTGTTGTTACCTTTTTCCTTTGGAATAGGCATTCATCCAATATTACACAAATACCAACTCTGTTGACATTCAGAAGAGCGACTAAGATTTTCCTATGATCTGTTGAAAAAAGCCCTTGGGGTTTGATAATATGGAGGATCCCTTTCCTGCACAAAGAGATACATGCTATGATTGCTCTTTCTAGGTATGTCAACAGAGGAAGGATTATTGGTGTTATTGGTGTTGGGCTGGTGGTATATTTGCTATGCTATTCACTTGTTTGCTGTTTGAAAGTTATTTAGAGTCTTTTAGAATTAAGTGGCATCTACATTTCATACAGAAAATGAGAGACTGGGGAAAAAACCTTACTAGTGAGAGTTAATTTATCTATAAATTAAAGAAAATCTTGTATATATTCTTGCTTCAATTCCAGAATAAAACATGAAGGTGAAAAGTCAGGAGATGCTCTCCTTCTAGGCATATAATAAACAATTGGGAATTCAAGTCATTAGAGAAATTTTGAAATATACAATTCTCTAAATTTGTGCAGACTGAAAATATAAGAAGAGAGTAAGTCAAAGATGGCAATGGACATTCAAGCTGTAACTGAGGTAAGGGCTGGCTAGAGGAAATCACAGCATGCAGTGTGTGTGTGTGTGTGTGTGAGAGAGAGAGAGAGGAGGGGGAGGGAGGGAGGGAGGAAAGGAGAGAGAGAGAGAGAGGGAAAGACACACAGAGAGAGAACTGCAAGGAATTCCAATTCAGATAGCCATGTGATAACCTGCCATGGATCAGGTGACCTGGAAGAACCAATTAACTTACAGAGAACAATATTCTTTGGGGGGAGCCATCTGGTCCTCACTCTGTTCACCAAGTTCCCAGCTGTCAGCCACCCCATCTTCAGTTTGCCTACCTCCACTGTACAAGAAGCATATAAGCATATAAGGCTAATGGCTTTATATATCACAGCTTTCCATGAAAAAAAAACTTTTTTCAGTGTAACTACTAGGTAAAAGGTCTCATGGATATTGCTAAGAAAGTGGAGCAGTTTTCCAGAGAAACTACCTCACCAAAAATAAGCAGCACTCCAAGAGCTACTATAATCTAGTTAATGACTTTTTCCTGCTTTATCTCACAAAAGGCAAGGCTAAAGCAGAACTAAAGGCAGCTCTGTTGTACTTGCTGAATAAAACAAAGGAAATAATTTATAGATGGGTTGCCAAGTCAAGTCTAAACATTTGTTCTAACTGGCAATGTGTCGTGGGTCAGGCCTCATGCAGGTATAATCCAACCCTGCTGCAAACTCAGATTAGATGCCCTTATTTGGAAAAGAGGGATTTTTAAAAATGTTATGAGTGTTGCCAAATGTGCTTGCAAAATTGAGGACAGACTCATTTTAAATGCCAGGAGGAGCTGCTATCAGCCTTATGCTCATATGTGTCCTGCAAGATGGAATTTATTATGTTCATTCAGAAGATAATATCAGGGGGAGAGAAAGAGATAGGGAGGGGATTTCTTTTACATACTGCTCTGAGAAAAAGGGCTTAGAAGTCAAACTCTATTTTGAAATGGAAGAACATTTAAACAAAAAATGGAAACTAATTTGTAATAACCTTTTAAAATGGCATTTCCAGCCATACCATTATATAGAAGTCAATTTTTAAAAGCTAAAATCTACCAGCACTTTATATTTTACTACTGTTTTTAAGAATCCTTTCTTCCTTCCAATTTATTAACCCCACTGGTGCTGTCAGGTGCAAAGAATCAGATCTATGTATGAAGGTTCAAATTAACCATTTTTTTTTGCTAAAAGCTTATGCACTAGAAACTTCTCAAGTAACAATCAGCACCTGGTTACAAAATGGTCAACAATGTTCAAGGGGAAAGTTGGACTTAGTTCATTTGTGACTATGTAATAACTCTAAACAGATACCTCTTTTAACTCCCCCTCCTGTCTCTGCCAGTCTTTTTCCTACTGTATAGTGCTGATGTTTTATCTACAGACTGGAGTGTATTTGCAATATAATTCCAGACAAGTGACAGATGTGAGGTTAAAAAGGATGAGTCACAGTTTGTGGGATTTCCTATGGACTTATAGCATTGCTGCCGAGGCATCCTGTACACATCTTTATCTGCTACACATAGTTGTGTGTATATGTATTTTATTGTGCCTACGTGAACAGGGCTGTCTGGTTCACCTGTTTCTGCAATATTTCATTGTAGGCAAATACCTTTTCTCCAACTGGAACACCATTTCTGCTCAGTGTTGCTTCCCTATTTGGCAATTGTTTACTACAAGTTCACCAAATCTACAAGTTTTATAAGTTCAGGTATTCAGGAAGTATATTTGTAGAAAAACTATGGACACAGAAATGGACATTGATGGAGTGGAAGGGTTAAATGATGAGTCTATTAATTTATTTAAAGGTCAAATTGATTATTGATTATTGATTGCCACTTTCCCTTTACAGTCCATGCCACAGGATTTAAAAAATGGTGGGGATAGAGAATCAGGGAAATCCATCATTTGCATCTACCTCATGTTTCTCTGAACAATCAATCTCATGGAAGAGGACCATCTCAATCACACACACCTTTTCAGTATTACATATGATTTGACTGAAGAGATGTTGAAATATGTAATTTAGATAAACCAAAGTATAATGGAGAATAGCATGAATTCAAAGACTCTTGGCTTTTATGTTGAAAGGATTCAACCAGGAGGGCCCTTCAAACTGAACATTATAATATAGATAGAGCCAGAGGTGGGATTCAGCCGGTTTGGGCCTGTTTGGGTGAACTGGATGTTGATTTTACATCCAGTTCATTGAACTGGTAGTTCTGAAAACAGCTGGCCCCACTCCTCCCCTCCCCTTCCAGGAGTCCCCACGTGCCTGGTTCTGGTTCCCAGGTAAGTGCAGGGAGGCTTGCTAGGCCCAAAATGGGGTGTCAGGGGTATGTGCAGCACACCCTCCCATGCCCCATTTTGGTTCCCTGGAGGCTCCACGGAGGCTTCCTAGGCAAAAAATAGGGGCACAGGAGTGTGTGGAAAGAAAGAAAGAAAGAAAGAAAGAAAGAAAGAAAGAAAGAAAGAAAGAAAGAAAGAAAGAAAGAGGGAGAGAGGGCGGGAGGAAGGAAAGTGAGAAAGAAAAAGAAAGAAAGAGAAAGAGAGAAGGAGAAGGGAAGGGAGAAAGAAAGGGAAGGAATGGAGAAAGAAAGAAAAAAGAGGGAGGGAGGTAGGGAGGGGAGAAAGAAAGAGGGAGGGGAGAAAGAAAGAAAGAGGAAAAGGAGAAAGAGGAAAGGGAGGGAAGGGAGAAAGAGGGAAGGGAAAGTGAATGACATATAGATGGATGGATGGATAGAGAGGGAGGGAAGGAGGGAGAGAAAAAGGAGAGGAAGGAAGAACCACAAACCCTGGCACTAGATGCAGCTTCAGAGGATGCTTTGAAACAGCACAGCAATCCGGGGCTGGAAGGGACCTTGGAGGCCATCTAGTCCAACCCCCTGCTCCAAGAGCATTGTTAACGTTGAGTTTCTCTCTTTTGGCCACCCAGTCACATGACCACCTAGCCATGCCCACCAAGCCACGCCCACAGAACTGGTTGTTAAAAAATTTGAATCCCACCCCTGGATAGAGCCCTTTAGGTGTTATTGGATTCCAAGTGCTAAAAATGCCATAAAATAGGGGTTGGAATCCAGAAACATGGGCAACTACAAATTCTCAAAGCTTTTCTGTACATTGAGAAATATGTGGGATGTGAAAATAGAAACATAAGTTCTAAAAAAGCACCCAGCACATCCTCCTGATTTATGTTAAAAACAAGCGGGGGCCATTAAGATTCTTAATATTATTATTAGTTACTTTGAGGTTCACTCCTCCTCCTCTGATATATTTTTATATTAATCATGTTATTCTATGACTGAATGTCACTTAATTATAAGCCCATCATATGTAAACCTTTAACCACTACTCTTATTGCATCATTCCTGGAAAGAACTAAGATTTGTATCCCTGGTTCTCCTCAACTTTGGCCATGCTTGTCTTCATAAAAACCCTGCACAATAGTTTAGACTGAGAGATAATTATTGGCCTGACGTCAGTTTCATGAATAAGCTCAGATATGAACCCAGGTCTTTCCCAGTTCTAGTGTAATTGTTAAATTTTGTGTTGGGATTTTTAAAAGATCCCAATGCTTGGATAGTCTTTTAAATAGAATCCTGGAGCTAGTCAACAGCACAACAGCTTTAAAATCTAAACAAGAAAAAGTGAACTTTGCTCACACACAACAGCTGTTTTGTGTAAAGAGTTCTGCAGCTGGGATGACTAGCTCTAAATGCTGGGAAGATGTAGAATTCTTAACTCAAACTTAAATGGGGGAGAGGGAGGGGAAAGGGAACATAGCCCATAATGGTGAGAGATAACAGGTGGAAGCCTTATTTTGCCATTGTGCCTTAAGGGTAAAATCTGGCAGGCAGAAGTCGCTGCAGAACAAAAGCCATGACATCTGCTGTTCACTGCACTTCTCCAGTCCATCTCTATTTTTTCAGCATCACTGACAACATTTTGACAGCAGGATGTTACAGAGTTTTCATTTTTCATTCTCTCAGAACTTTCAGATACTTACTTGAGTCTTTGGGGCTGAAGCCCCCTTGCTGTTTCATCACAACAATAATTGATGTTGAAAAGTGCAGTTTCCACTGCACTGAAGTGTGGCAAGTACATGCCTGATCCATGAGAACAAAACCAGAAGGATAATACTTACATTAGGACCAACCACAAGGACACACACACACACACACAAAGCATTTGGGCTTTCCAGAAGTTATTCCCCTCTCACATAGTGGAGTTATCTGATTCATCAGATGCAAATTTTGTCAGTGGTTTCACCACTGGGACAAGAAGGCCTTCCTGAGACAGGAGAACATACACTTGAACCAATAGTGAGCAAACCTTTTGGAAGTGGTAAGAGATCAGGCTGTGACCAGAACATTCTCTACATTGGGCTTCCCAAACACCAAATAAGTCAACAGTTGTGCTTGAGAAATATGTAATTTGCATTAACAATTCTACTACTGCTTTCCCACAGCTGCTCTTGTGGTTTGAAATGCCTTTGGAGTAGGATGTGATAATTGATACAAGAAAAATAACACAAGAAGAGAATGGGGAACAACCACAATGATAATATTTTCACAGAATCCTGAAGGAAAGTACAGTCTATGGGTACATTAGAAACAATGAGTGTACATAGACCTTGAGCATTATTACTCAGTTCTGCTGTAGAGGGCTTTGGCCTTGGTAAGAGTACTTCTGATCAACTTCGCTAGGCTTTAACTTCAACCCAGTGGTGGGATTCAAATTTTTGGGGGGCGTGGTTTGGTGGGTGTGGTAGGGGAAGGATACTGTAAAATCTCCAGTCAGAGGTGGTATTTGCCGGTTCTCCGAACTACTCAAAATTTCCACTACCAGTTCTCCAGAACTGGTCAGAACCTGCTGAATACCACCTCTGCTTCAACCAGCTACTATCTGTATTTCCCATGAATGCTTCTGGGGTCCATAGGGAACCCAGGGAGTTGTGAAAATAAAAAGAATGCTAGAAATGCTGTTTTTCCTTGCAGCATGATAGCTTTCACTGAATTTTGTTCAAAAAGTAGGACTGCTATATCTGGATTGCAAACATCCAGGAAGGCAACAGAGAGCAGCAAAACAAGACAGGGAAGTCTAATGCTTTGCTGCCCTCTATGATCACGTATACAAGGGTCTTCAAATTTGGCAAGTTTAAGACTGGTGGACTTCAACTCCCAGAATTCCTGAGCTAACATGATTGGAGGAGGAATTCCGGGAGTTGAAATCCACAAGTCTTAAAGCTGTCAAGTTTGAAGACCCCTGACGTAGACTTTTGCAACCCAGAAATGGTAAGGCCATGAAAATTAGGGCAGTCAGACAGAATGGGGCACTTGGAAAATTCCAGGTGTGAAAATTATGGGCAGACTGGTGCCTACAGGCAAAATTCCAGCTGTAGTGTGTGTGCTCATTGGGCACAAGTGAAATCACATGCTTAAATACACTCAACATCCATTCCAGCACTGTATGACACATGAACAGTTAATATCTGCCTTTTCTCATTGTCTTTGTTTTTGAAAAACAGCAACCACAGTATTACTTATTATATATATATATATATATATATATATATATATATATATATATATATATATATATATATATATATATATATATATATTTCACGGGTAAAGGTAAAGGTCTTGGTGTATTCGGGTCTTGTCCCGTGTAAGATTGAGAATACCTTGGCAACGTTTCGACGAAATCTCATCCGTCATCTTCAGGCTGGTGTCTTCAGCTTCGTTCTTCTGGGAGAAGTGTGTGATAGTGGCTGTTTTTCCCTTTTAAACTCCAGATTGGCTGTGTTGTTACTTCTTGATTGGTTGATGGAGTTGTTGTATGCAGATTGGATGGCTTTTTCCTGAGACCCTGTGTGGCTGAGGTGCTGGCTGTGTGTCTCTCAGCCTTTTGTGTTGTAACGACCTGGGTAATGGGCTGTGTGATGACCTTCTGAGTTCTATTGTTGTGACATCCTGGGTGTGGTGCTGTAATCTCCTGGATCGTTGTCTGTGAGGAGAACGAAGCTGAAGACACCAGCCTGAAGATGACGGATGAGATTTCGTCAAAACGTTGCCAAGGTATTCTCAATTTTACACGGGACAAGACCCAAATACACCAAGACCTACATACCTTTACCCTGAAAATCAAAAACAAATATATATATATATATATATATATATATATATATATATAATAAAAGCTCTTTGGATACAGTTTCTTTCTGCCCTGGGTACCAGCTTTAGGCTTTGCAACTTGCCTAAGATTAACAAGGCTGGCTGAAATTTAGCTATGATTTAAAAGGGTTTCGCCTGAATTGAAACAGCTCCCTGTGTCTGCAGACATAGAATGGCCTATTGTGGACATTTACTCTGTCCTCTTTTGACTCCACCCAGACTCTTTTGTGCTGTCTGGAATGTGTGACCTTAAGGCTGAGAATCCTTCTCCATCAGGAACAAGTAAAACCATTTTAGCCCATTTTATTTGAAATTGGGGAAGGAGGGGAGCATGGTGTTACCCAGAGACTTGCATTATACATACAGCTGCTTATATGAGCTATAAAGGATAATTTTCTTGTATTAACATCATAAATTTTGTCGAGCCAGTGAGGCTTCCCACTGCATAATAGCTTAATTTTTCATTCTAATAATAACTGGCTGCCAGCTGAAATGAATGGGTGAAAAAACAAACATTTCTGTTCCATGACATGATCTATGACAGATGTACAGATTTTGGAGGCCCTCCAGCAGGATATCCTAACCTGCCTGCTCTTGACCCAATCCCTCCTCCAAAAGGGAATTGACATCACGATAAGAGAGTAAACTGTAAAAGAACTTCAAGAATAAGTAAAAATCCTCACCCTCTAGTTAAATTGTAATTGGCAATCAACCTGATTTAAAACCACACTAAATATCCGGACATTTTTAAAGTGTCTTCAGTTTAAGTAGGTAAATAAAAGAATTAAACATTCCCTTGGTTTTTTTTTAATGCAAAGTGTGGGTGCCAGAAATAATAGCCTGGGTCATTCCAAAAATATCAGAGTTGTCTAAGCATATATGAATGTTCATCAGGTACTTTTGGGATAGGTCTTGGGTGAGAAGAAAATGATGCCCTTTTTGTGTTTACAATATTCTCTCCGAAAAGACTACCCTATTACAGTATGGCCTAAAAATAAAGCATCGAAGCCCACAGTTTCCAAACCATGACCAAGACATGGAAACCATCAGCCCAAAGGAAGACAAATGCAAACAAAACTGCAGATTTGGTGGAAACAAATCAATTTTAAAATGACTTCTAAGTTATTGCAAACATCTGCATCAGGATTTATTAATTTTTTTAAAGTGGATACACAGATTCTATGAACTATAGAAAATATACTGAGAGTCTAATATCACAGTTTCTTCCTACAGACACCTGCCAAATGAGATTTTGACAAAAATAATAACTGGTGCAGAGGAATGCCATGGCACAAAACTCACCCATATATAGTTGTGTTCCAATAATTAGAGGCTATCAAGTCAGCTTTTGTGTGTTGTGACATACATATATACCTGCCTTCTTCTATTTTCTCTAGCAGATATCTGTGGTCATATGTTAAACTCAAGATTCATTGCTGTAAAAATTCACACCATACAGAAAAGTAAATGACTGGGAAAAGGATTCTAAACTACTGATGATTGCAGTTGATTGAAACAACTGAGTGCCAGAGGGGTGCAACCACAAAACATTTGATTATAGTCAAAGAGACCAAGGTTCAAATCTCCTTTCAACCATGTCATTGGTCACTTTGAGCTATTCATCAGTCA
Source organism: Naja naja (assembly GCA_009733165.1). Taxonomy (NCBI): domain Eukaryota; kingdom Metazoa; phylum Chordata; class Lepidosauria; order Squamata; family Elapidae; genus Naja; species Naja naja. Next base: position 170,130,248 of record CM019148.1, on the reverse strand, counting down.
AATGTACTCCAAATGTACTCCTGTTGCGGGGGGGAATGGAGGAAGCAGTATTATGCAAGCTGTTATATGAAAGGCAGCATTTGACTCAAAACAAATAAATATGAAAAATCCCTTCTGTTATTTTACTTCCAAAATATATTTCATTTTCCATGAAATGAAATAGGTAATATTCATGAGTTTCAGGTTAATCTTCATTAGGATGGGAAATATTACTTTTCATTGAACCATCATGCAAGATTCCATGAGTTTCCAGTTATGATAAAATATGAACTTTTTCTCTACTTGGGATGTGTTAAATAATACCGTGTTTCCCCGAAAATAAGACACTGTCTTATATTTTTTTTGGCTCCCAAAAACACACTAGGTCTTATTTTCGGGGTAGGTCTTATATATTTATGGTGCCAAATAGTGGGTGTGAGTGTGTAGGGGGTGTTTTGGGCACGGTTGCTCCCTGAAAAGTCTTCCTGGAACTGGAGATTTACACTAGGTCTTATTTTTGGGGTAGGTCTTATATTAGGGCAGGTTTAGAAAATAGTGCTAGGTCTTACTTTCGGGGTAGGTCTTATTTTCGGGGAAACACAGTATTAATTGAGTTTGGCCTGGATCTTTAAACCTATATCTATTTCACAGAGTCATTCAATAAATTGCAATGCCAAGTTGTGTCAGATCAAAACAGATTTATTTATAGCAGAATAATCAATAAATATATTATTCTTAAATATATACAGAGTCTTTTCTTCTTTCGTTCCTCTTAAACAGTCCTTCAAGGAACTAGAAGTTACTATGAGAGATTCACAGTTCTTCCTCCCATAACCTCTTCTTAGATATCGCTAACCTCTTTAGAAAGTCCCTTTCTCTTTAGGTTATAGATCTTCTCTCAGATCTCTTTGCTATATCTTCTCATACACAGACCTCAGTCTGTCAGATCCTAATATCTCCTCAGAGTCTTGGATCTTCTCAGTATCTCCAATCTCCCTCAGACAAAATGAGTCTCCACAGAATCTCTCTCTTTTTTCTCTTTTGAAAATGACAGTTGACAGCCCTTTTATACTTAGGGGCGTGTCCTACAGTATCACAGTGAGGTGCTCAATGCCACCCTGTCATTGGTAGGTTTGATCACCCCATCAAACTCTACTAATTTGTAAACTGCATAGTAACTCCAGAAAGTTCTACTTTCTGACAGGATGCAACTAATAAACTAATCATTAAGCCATAATTTCAGATATGAATTATGAAATAAGAGAATGAGATACTTTTTACCTTTGAGTTAAGCTTGCCTCTTGGTGATTAAATGCAAAAGAAATGCCATCTTGCCCTGTATCTAATGACACCAAGTAGTTTTTCTAAAGTCAATCCCATAATCTCTTTGACAGTATCACCTACTGGAACCATTATCTACTTTCTTATCATTTGATGAGTATAATCAGTTTTTGCTAATCTATCATCTACTTACACCACACACTGCAAATGTATGAATTTATGCTTGCAGTCATTGCCTTAAGATAGCAGTCATTCTATTGGTTGGTTAGTTTTTCCTGAAGTCCATGATACTCCTAGTATTCACCCCCAGATCCATAATTTGAAACCTTCTTTCTTTTAATCTTGATAAAAGCTACACATTACCACTGAAAATACTTTTATCTTCATCAAGGAAATATTATCTTACATGATTTAGTTTAAATTTCCATTGCCTTCCTCCCTAGAATTAATCTCATCTTTATATTAACAGAACATTGTCCATCTTTATTCATGAGTCTAACAAATCAAAATTATCTATTACCTTCTCTTCTTCACCATCAATAGTGAATTAATAAAGCATACTGGTTGACATTACTCTTTTCTTCTTAATATTTAACATTAACCAAGATTTTTCAATTTCCAATTTTGCTTTGAAATTGAGCCTTTCTAAATCTCCTTTGCTGTCAGATAACAGATAATCAGAGTTGGAAGGGACCTTGTAGGTCATCTAGTCCAACCCCCCGCCCAAGCAGGAGACCCTACACCATTTCTGACAAATGGCAGTCCAATCTCTTCTTGAAAGTCTCAAGTGATGGCGCTCCTACAATTTCCGAGGGCAAGCTGTTCCATTGGTTGATTGTGAGCTAACAAAGTGCTGATATCTGCATCAGTTGTCAGTGTTTTATCTTTCCATTTTGATTCTCACTATCATTCCTGCCATTTTGTAATGTATCTGCTCTATATGTTAAAACAAACAAACATGGAGTTATCATGCATCCTTCTTTTACTCTTTCATATTCTGCACCTCTCCATTTTTCCAGTGTCAACTTTCAGTTCATTTTATTGTTCACTGTAAAGCTTCCTAAGGAGAATATTCAGATGTGGTGGTGCACTCATTGTACTTGATATATCCTATGTTCTGGTATGAAATTTGCAATCAAAGGCCATGTGTATTTAATAATAGTAAAAATAAACTTCATTCTTATATCCTTCTGATCTGTCCATTATTCATCTTATGTTAACTTGTGTCCATTTGATTTTTCTGAAAACTCTTGGTTTGGTATTTTTCTCACTATATATGGCTTTATTCTTCACTGTAAATTCTTGAGCAAACTTTGCTTATGTGAAGTTTAGTTGGTTAAGGGAAACCCTAACCCTTCTATCTCCCTTCTTCAGGATGGATATATGCAAGCAGTCTTTTCCAATCCCTAGGTCATAAAGTATTGTTTTATGTTTCTTGACATAGAACTGTTAGTGTTTTAGCTGCCTCTTCCCTTGCAGTTTGATATAGTTCAGTGGATATTCCATCTATGTCTGCTACTGTCAATTTTACAGTTGATCTATTGCTTCTCTGACTCACTTTCTAGTTGGTCCTCTCTTTGCAGTCTGGTCAACCTAATTTGCCTTTATTCAATCTCTTCCATAATTACACTTGGGTAGTCCTATCTTATCTATACATTTTCCTCTGATTTTTCTGATCTCCATAAAAGAAACCATTCAGCTTCTTTTTCTTGCTGTTTTTCTCTCTGGACAATCTTGGTTGTGATAACTTTCTTTGTCTTTTCTTGCATGTTATTGGAACTCTGAAATCATTTAATAAATCTTCTTCTTGTTACTCAAAGTTTCATCCTCAATCTTTCTGTGACCACTACATTAATTTATTCTGAAAGGAACTTTCAGAATCTTCACATCCTTGAAATTTTAGGTTTTTATCATGTTGTTATTAGAGCTTTACAACATCTAATGTCTTTTCTCATATCGCATAAGAGTTTCTTTTACACAAATAGAGTAGACTGATCTTTACTGTATGTTTTTAAGGTCAAATATTGCTGGCACTTCTACTCTCTTTGATTTTAAGTTGATAACAATAATTCATGGCCTCTTCCACAGTCTGCACCTGGATGTTTCTTGGATACTGGGCTGCATTTCTTCATTTCTGTTTCATATTATGTAGCTGATTTGATTCTGATGTGCATCTGGTGATGTCCATGTGTAGCATTTGGTTTATTGTAGTTGAAACAGGTTTCAGCATGAGCAAATAATTCTCTTTGCAAACCCTATGAATTTATCTCTTACAGTATTGCATGTATTCAATCCAAATTTTCATGTAATTCCAGATGCTTGTTTCTTCAACTTTTCCATTCCAGTCACTCTTTAGTCATCCAGCACCATCTCTTTTTTTAAATCTATTTTTTATTTTATTTTGTCCTGCGCCATCTCTTGATGTTGCCTTTAGAATATCTAGCAATTTGCCATAACATTGTTTAATGTATTCTACTATTGTATCTGTTGTAGGTCTACTACAGCCCAGTAATTCTAATAGCTACATTACTGTGGTTTATAGTTTTATAGCTGAGCATAGAGTATACTTAGTCTAGTATATTTAGCAATAGATTTTCTCTTTTTTTGTTTTGTTTATTTAAATTATCAATGACATTTAATTCACTCAGCCTATTTTAGTTTATCTACATTAACTTATTTCTAAAATAAAGCACTAGCCTATATCTGGATATATCTGTTAGGATGTACTTTTAACCATCTTACTGAATTTGACTTTATCCCTGAGAGGTGGGACAGTAGTGTTAAGTTTGCATGAAGAGTCAGACGCGGAGTGCTTCAAGCTCTTTGTTTATTAGTGACTACAGCTCAGAACAGACCTGTTTTGGCTGGGCTGCGGCTGCTACTTATAGCCAGCAGCCGCAGTTGCCAGCCAATCAGAGTGCAGGGTTTTCCCGCACTTTTTAAACCAATCATAACTAACATTTTACAAGAACAGTTCAAACTAAACCAATGACATTCAAACCTACATACATAACAAATAGCATTATTCCAAATTTTGTTTTAAAAAATCATTATCTTCAAAGTATTGGAACAAAAATAATGCTACATTCCTATTAACCATTTTGGTGACCTCAGCAGCAAAGAAAGACAACCCCCCTCCAAAAAAAGAACAAGGTGGGTTGTTGAAATGGTATTCTATAATTAAGAAATGAGTCCATTTAGATTGTTTAGTGTATATATAAACAAACTTTCCAAAAGGCAGACTGCATGCTTATTTATTGACCTGAAGGTGGCCTTTAGTTCTGTTAATTGAGATCTGCTGTGGATAAAATTAGATAACAGCAACCTCTGTATCTGATTCAAGCATTATATTTGAACATATAACTAAATATTGAAGTTATCCTAGTTGTGATTTCAACTAAATCTACATTCAAATGAGAGGTATATTCTTGCCCCTTGTTTGTTTACCTTTTAGGTTTGTTTACCTTTTAGACTTTCTGAGCTTTTCAAGTATATCAGGAATGAGATGAGGTGAGATGTATTAATGTCCTATCTGCACAGAAAACAATTGGTCATGGACTTCAGAGTAAGTGTTAGCTTGGTTACTTTGTGTTTTTATTCTGAGCAATTTTGACTTGGCAAGGAGCAAGAGGAAAGCCAGAATTTGCTAAGGAGAAGAGAGAGAGAGAAAAAAACCTTTCTATTTATAAATTGTTGGGATATTTAAATTACACTTTGTTTAAATTTTGCTTACACATGTGCAGAACCATGCACACTGGGTAGAATCTATTTAGCACACTGATACAACTGTTTATTGTGCTGTGGGAAGAAAGCAAATTAACCAAGAAATGTGCAATGTAACAACTGCAAATTCATAATTAACTTGGGGAAGAAAGGAACAAGGTACAATTAATGCTACTGCCTCTTTCCACTGTCTTGGATTAGCTCCTGCTAGAACTGAGATCTCCAAAAACTCTTAAAAGAACCCATCTGCCTTTTCCCTTTCTAATGACTGAAGGGGTTTGCTTGGCCAGCAATGATATGTAAGAATGTTCCATCAGCTGGCTATTATGTCTTCATTATGTTTGCTCTTTGGTTACCTTTGGTTTTGGAATTAAAAAATCATTCCAATTAGTTTGAATATGTTCAGAGTCTTCTTGAGTGTTTATGCTTGTCTAACAGACTCGCTTTGCAAATGGAACGATGCATAGAGGCTTGTTGTCGTCATTGTGTGTGCGTGTGTGTGAGTGTGTTTAATGGAATCACCTCAATGGTTTTAAATCACTCCACAATGTGCAAAGTAATTTAAAATTACTGGAGTGCTTCCAATTTTTATTAGTCTTTGAATTTGGAAGTGACTCAGGGTCTTTGGGGCATGTGCAGTGCACTGTGACTTACAATTACTAAACCCTTGTGGTTTCTTTCTTCCTTCCCCTTGGAAAACTGCTGTGTTTTTCAATCACCAGAAGCAACTGAGCTTATCACAAAAGAAAAGCAAAAGGGAGCAGAGGAAAATATTGGTTTTAAACACGTTGTATACAACATTGTAACAGTTGTGCTAAGATATCCGTGGGTCCCTAATCTAACAAAACCTCATTGTTTTTATTTGACTTGTCCTAAGAATAGCTTTGTCGGGACCCAATCCTAACTAAACACATCTATTTAGGAAGGAGCAAACCCAATTTTCTTGGATGTGTCTATAGTCACCTACAATTTTGACAATTATTTTATTAAATAAAGTAATAATAGAGGTGCAGATTAACAAGTCTTCTTCAATTGCAACATTAGAAAGAACTTCACAAAGTTAAAATATTGAAACACAGAACTAGAATTCTACCAATTTTGAATTTTATATTTTATCTCAATAACAAGAGGCTATATAATATAGTATATTTTAGAAATATGGTAAATTTGTATGTGTATAATACCTGTTTCTTTTCTTACTTTTTAGTAGATTTTGTGTTTTCTATATCTTTCTTTTTCTATGCATTAACAATTCATCTTATTTAGATACTTGATTGTTAATCATACATCAATTAAAAAACTAAACATACTTTTGTTCCATATTCTGAGCTCAGTACTTATTTTTTTACTTCTACAAGTCTAGTTTCTTTCATATAGGAGAGAAGTTATTTCATTTGATCAATAAAGGAGAATATTTGTAGCTCAGGGTTGATATGATGGGTCCTTGGTGCTATCTAAGCTTGTTTGTTTTCTTGAAGACATTTCATTACCCAAACTAGGTAACATCATCAGTATTAGCACTGATGATGTTACCCACCAAGGACCTCTTATTTTGTTCTATCTTGCATAAATAAAATTAGAATAAAATAGCTTCTCCCTATATGAAAAATAAAATTTAGGTCTCTCTTATTTTTGATCGGATTTTGATTTAATGAATATCTTTGGGGAGCAAGAGGGACAAATTACAAAGCATGCCTTGTGATGTTGTTTCCAAGTATGTGAGAAGCAGCACTGGCATTGTGACCTCAAAGCACTCTTTATGTCATTTTGACAAAATCTTGGCTTGTTGCATACAATCCTAGTGACAATTCTCTGAAATACTGTTTGGAGGAAATCTTCCATTTTCACACAGACATTCTCATGCAAATCGGAAAGAAGCAAAAATCACTAGTTTAGCACAAGTGTATTTCAGGGAGGAGATAAGAATTATATTAATATTTTAGAAGGTTAGTGAAAGTCCTCTTAACAGAAAAGTCTTCCTTCTTCCTCTTTGGGTTGACCACAGCATTTCTACGGGCAAGAGTTGGATTGTATAAAACTTAATTTTCCATTAATGACATTATTACATCACTATGTCTCCAAAATGTCTGTAAAGGACAATTAAATAATTAAATATTTCACCCCTTTGACCCTGATGTACAGGTAGAACTGTTGAGTCAACAGTTATTATTGTAGCAGAAAAAGAAATTTAGTGCTTTTCTGATGCCTTGAGTTATAACTTTCACAGACCATAACTAGTTATCAGAAATTCTGGATGATACCCTTTCTCTGGCTTAGGAAGAATAAATGATACTCCAGAAGTCTTTCACTGTATAACAGTTGAAATAAGGATAAATTCAGTCATGTCTTTCAATTCACTTGCTTAATAAGGCTCTTCTATTTTTTTGTCAGATCTATTTACTCAAATCCATATTGACCTTCAGTTGAATTTGCTCCCAGTTCTGTGGAATAACATAGATAAACTATTAAGGAAATTATAATTTGTTTGAGGATTTATTTATCTTCACTGTAAGTAGAAAAATATCTTTTTGTATAGTTGGGGATAATAACTATCATATATCTAAACAAACATCAATTAGTTGAGAGCCATATTCTACATGTATGATAAAACTTGTCTTCTAATTTCGCACCCTGAACGAATAAGACTTCCCCTTTTCTATCTCATTCACTGGATAGTTTCAAAGTTCTTCAATGATGATTTAAGTTAATCTTTCCATTATGAGGGTGATTTTTTGCTAGACAGACTCCCTGGCTGTCCATGATTCTGGAAACTGCTGGAATGCTGATTGTGCAACAATTGTCTAGAACATACAAAGATATTTTGAGTCTTTGCTGGAAATGTGAACAACATTAAGGGATTTTACCATATTTGGTGAATATGCAAAACAAAAATTTTGGGATACAAATACATGCATTAATTCAGAAGATTTTAAAGGTTAAAGCACAATGGAAACCAGACTTTTCTTTGACAAATGTAGCAAGATTATGATATGCTCAAAAATGGAAAGGCTTGATGCTATTTACAACAGTGGGCTAATAGTCATAATGATGGAACTTGATGACTAAATTAACTGATTTGGTTAGAGAAAAAAAAACAATATCTACATTTATGGTCAACTGAAAACCCTTTATAGATTTTTACATGAAAGAAAACAATGCACTTATGATTTGTGGCTTAATGATTTAGAAAAAAATGGATACTAGAAAAAAAAAGAAGGATATTTTGTAATCATAGAAAGATAATTTTGTGATTGAAGAAAGTTTCTATTTTTTTCTTTTTGGTTTTTTTTCTTGCACTTTTACTTTTCTTCTCCTTTCTCTCTTTCTTTCTTATTTCTGATCTTTATTAGTTTCTCTTTGTAAGTCTTTTGTAAAATTTTAATAAAAGAATTATACAAAATAAAAAAAGAAAGCCAATGGCTCAACCATAAGACACATGTGCGCATTCTTCGCCTGCCTCCTAACTAAAATAAGCACATGAATGTAAAGAATTAATTGAAAAAAAATATATAATGAGAATTTCTCTAACATTCTGTTCCCTTTGAAAGAAATCACAAAAGAATGTTACTTTTCATTAGATTGAAAGCAACTGGTTGGGAAAGTGGTCGAAGGAATCACTGGCATAGCACTCATAGACAAACCTTTTGGGAAAATATGCATAAACAATCAGTGGACAGTTTATATATGTTCTTCAAAGTATCACAACAGTTAGAATTACAGTCTCAATCAGGGTTCCAGAAGAAATTACCCTCTGGTTTTGCGATGTCTGAGCTTTTAACTGTGGAAAACATTTTTAGGGCTCATGACTGGCTTTTGATCATAATCAAAGTGCATAGTTTATTACTATTGTAGTTTTTTCAATTTTTAATCTGACGTTTGAGTCTCATTTCTGAAGCTATACAAGATGGACTTCCAATTTTTCCAAGAATGCCAATGATTACACCTTTAAATTAATTTTATTTCATTAGGTTTCATTTATTATTTTGTAAATTAGTAAGCTATTCATTTTGATTAGTTGATCTTCCAGTATTGGTCCAGATTTATCATTTCAACATTACTGGTCAAAGAATTACTTGTAGGTTCACCTCCCACTTATTTAAACCAAACGAACCACCCAAAGGGCTAAGTAATTTCCTGGGTGGGTTGTAGGTGGTATTATAAGAACATTTCCAGTGTAATGTCATTTGGCCTGGTACTTTGCAGTTCTGTTGGGCTACAATTTTCAGAATTTCCATGCTTTCTGTAGATTCCAAGAGATAGCAATAGCTATAGCGTATAGCCTTATATACTGCTTCACAGTGATTTACAGCCCTCTCTAAGCAGTTTACAGAGTCAGCATCTTGCCCCCAACAATCTGGGTCTTCATTTCACTGACCTCAGAAGGATGGAAGGCCGAGTCAACCTTGAGCCGGTGAGGATTGAATTCCTGGAATGAGCAGTGAATTAGCCTGATGAAGTTCCTTCACATTTAGAAGGTACCAAGTTGAGAGAGTTTGGTCTTGGCTCTATCCATTGCTTTGAATGCTGCATTAAGGCCTGGCTACCACAGGAATTACCCAAGCAAGTGAAAAGGCAACGTCTTAGCATTATGTATCAGCAATCTGCAAAGGAAATGGAATATATATATATATATGTATAGTGCTTGTTAAATATTTGATACTCACTGTCCTGGTAATGGAACTGGATTCAAAGATCATTTTCCATCTGTAGCAACAAGGAGCCTGTTCTTAAAAGCAATGGAGCTTTGGTTTAACAAATAAGCTAATCAATGAACAAGCTGAATTTGTTTGGAGGGGGGAGGAAATCACCTATGCTTTAATTTTTTTAAAAAAATACAGTTTGCCCATTCTGGTTTCCTGCCCTCAACTGGGCCAATAAAACTTTCAATATAGTTAATGCTGTTTAGCTAAACAGATCCGACAAATGCACCATTTAGATTGAAAGAAAAGTTTCCATTAGTGACTGGAAAGCAGTTCTGTGCCTGCTCAGCTAGTAATTTTCTGCAAAGCCAGCACCGTATACCACAAGCAGAAGGAGATGTTGGAATACACTGCTTGGCTCAAATATGATAATCCCTAGTATGCCTTTTCCCGTTAGAGTCATAGTTTCTAGTAACTGCTGCAGGTATTCAGGGGGAAAGGAGACATATAGGAAATGGGTCATATAGAATTTGGCCAGAGACATGCCATGTATTTATTATTATTACCTGCTGGTTAGTTTTTTAAAATGTTACTCAGCCATCTTCCATGAAAAGAACAGTGTGAATAAAGTCATTCATACAAACATTGCAGGAGAGTTTAATTTAAAAGGAAAACAAAAACCCACCCTTACAAAGTTCTGATAAAATAAAAGAGCAGGAAATGAAGGGAATTAGAGAAACATCAAGAGAAGCACAGCATTAAAAAAAAACCTACTTGCTTGGATAAATATGATGGCCTTTGCCAGGCGCCAAAATATTATATCATCATCCCTCAGGAGAAGCTTCTCATGCTAGGGGAAGGGGAAGGGAAGGGAAGACCACAATCAGCAGCAAGATGGATCATCATGTGGTGATGAATATGTCATTGAAAGGATTGAGGGACCAGGTTAGGGAGCAATCATTATGGAGAAAATCTGTCTATGCGGTTGCAATCTATGTGATTGACTTGGTGGCACATAATCAGTTAAAAAAAAGTTGCAGTGCTTGAAGTATTCCTGTTTAATATAGTAAGTGATAGGCAGCAGGGTTGGGCATGGTTGAAAAATAATATTTTTAAAAATGCTTCAATGCACCACCAGACCAATGTTTGTTGGCATTTTGTTGAAGAAGCCTATCATTTTCTAAGTTGGGTGAAACTGAAAATAAAGTTGTGTCTGCTTTGAATCACATTAATTTTACAAATGGATTTTTTAAAGCAGGCATATTTCTTTTTCAGAATTGCTTGAAAGTATGAGAAATGGTCTCCTTGAAAGAATCTAAACACTTTTATAGGAGACCTCTGCCTGCCTGCCCCCTCCCCCAATCATGGCCAGGAGGTTTGGCAATGATCTTCCTACCCCTAAATGGAGATTCCAAGAGATGGAACTTTAGATCTTTACCCAGAGAGAGAGGACTGCTGCTTTTCAGAGAAAAGATTTACATCATACCCTGTTTAGGATTATGCGGTGACTGAGTTCCACCACATGTTTGTTGGACCCGTGTCCCTCCTGGCTGACTTATGCGCCAGAGGTCACCTGCTGGCTGTTGGCTCGGCAGTGTCAATGCTTCATTGAGGGAGGGTGTCTTTCCTCCGCCTTGAAGGAGGCGGTGGTGAGACCCTCCTGAAGAAGCCTGCCTTGGACCCACCGTGTTAGACAACTTCCGTCTGGTCTCCAACCTTCGCTTTTGGCGAAGGTTGTTGAGAGTGTGGTGGCTCAGCAGGTTTCGCTTTTCCTGGATGAAGCGGACTACCTGGATCCACACACGGGCTTCCGACCGTTACAGCACGAGACGGCATTGGTCGCTGATGGATGATCTTTGAGGGCCCGGGACAGGGGTCTGTCCTGGTCCTATTGGACCTCTCAGCGGCTTCCATACCATCACCATGGTATCCTTGCGCCACCTCGGGGTTGGGAGTGGGGGCACTGTTCAGTGGTTCTCTCCTACCTCTCAGGATCGCACCGGTGTTAGTGGGAGGGGTTCAGTCCACCCGAGGGCTCTCTTGTGGGGTCCCGCAGGGGTCGGTCCTTTCCTCTCTTATTTAATATCTACATGAAACCGCTGGGTGAGATCATCCGTGGCTTTGGGGTGAAATTCCATCAGTACGCTGATGATACTCAGCTGTACTTTTCCACCCCTGGCCAGATCAGCGCGATCCCTCTCCCTGATGTCCCGGTGCGCTTGGATGCAGCGACCTGGATGAGTAGGAACATGTCCACTCAACCCGCCAAGACTGAGTGGCTTTGCATGTCGGCGCTCGGCTCACCCAGCCAGGATTGTTTATCCTTGGCCATAGGGGGAGGTGCCCCCTGTGGATAGGCACGAATCTGGGGTCCTCCTGGATGCACGCTGTGGAGGAGCAGGTGGGGCCGCCGCCAGGGGGCCTTTGCCCAGCTCCGCCTTGTTCGACAACTTTTCTGGATCGAGACGCTCACGCATCGGTTACTCATGCCCTTGTCACCTCGAGACTGACTACTGCAACGCCTTTCTATCTAGGACTGCCCTTGCATACCATCCGAGATTGCAGTTGGTGCAGAATGCGCGCTGCAGGTGGTGATGGGAGTTACCCTCCCATGTTACTCCTGCAGCCTGCATTGGTTGCCATTGCGCCGGTGAGATTCAAGGTTTTAGTTTTAACATTCAAAGTCCTACACGGCATGGGTCCCCAATATCTGAGGGAGCGCCTTCTTCCAATAGCAACCCCTGGCCAGATCAGCGATGCCCTCTCCCTGATGTCCCGTGCTTGATGCAGTGACCTGGATGAGTAGGAACATGCTCCGACTCAACCCGCCAAGACTGAGTGGCTTTGCATGTCGGCGTCTCTCACCCAGCCAGGATTGTTTATCCTTGGCCATAGGGGGAGGTGCTACCCCTGTGGATAGGGCACGAATCTGGGGTCCTCCTGGATGCACGGCCCGGTTGGAGGAGCAGGGGCCGCGCCAGGGGGCCTTTGCCCAGCTCCGCCTTGTTCGACAACTTCGCTTTTCTGGATCGACGCCTCTGCACGGTTACTCATGCCCTTGTCACCTCGAGACTCGACTACTGCAACGCCTCTATCTAGGACTGCCATACCATCCGAGATTGCAGTTGGTGCATGCGCCGCTGGTGGTGATGGGAGTTACCGTTCTCCCATGTTACCTCCCTCGTGTGGCCTGCATTGGTTGCCGACATGCCCGGGAGATTCAAGGTTTTAGTTTTAACATTCAAAGTCCTACACGGCATGGGTCCCAATATCTGAGGGAGCGCCTTCTTCCAATAGCTAACTCTGGCCGCTGTCCTGTGGCTCATAGGCAAGGACTCCTCGGGTTCCATCGGCGTCCAATGTTGGTACTTCCCACGACGAGCCTTCTCTGCTGCCCCCACCTCTGGAATCAACTGCCTCTGGAGCTGGCCTGGCCCCTGATCTCCTGCACCTTCTGCAATTAAAAACTTGGTTGTTTGACCAACTGGCTGTGACCCTCCTTTGGGGAGGGATGGGTTTTTTAATATATTTTATTGTCTTGTTGTGTCTTATATTTGGGCTTGTTAGTTTAATGTCTTTTTAAATATTTATTGTTCTATGTTTTAGTTGTGAGCTGCCCGAGTCTTCAGAGATGGGAAGTGCATAAGTTCAAATATAAATAAATAAATAAATATTAATATTTGGGCTTGTTAGTTTAATGTCTTTTTAAATATTTATTGTTCTATGTTTTTAGTTGTGAGCCGCCCCGAGTCTTCAGAGATGGGGCGGCATACAAGTTCAAATATAAATAAATAAATAAAATATAAGAAAAGAAGAAAAAGAAAGAAAGAAAGAAAGAAAGAAAGAAAGAAAGAAAGAAAGAAAGATAGATAAAAAGGAAGGAAGGAAGATAGATAGATAGATAGATAGATAGATAGATAGATAGATAGAGAAATAAATAAATAAAAAGGAAGGAAGGAAGGAAGGAAGGAAGATAGAAGAAAGAAAGAAAGAAAGAAAGAAAGAAAGAAAGAAAGAAAGAAAGGAAGGAAGGAAGGAAGGAAGGAAGGAAGGAAGAGAAATAAATAAATAAAAAGGAAGGAAGGAAAGAAGGAAGGAAGGAAGGAAGATAGATAGATAGATAGATAGATAGATAGATAGATAGATAGATAGATAACCTGGTTTAATCTCATTTAGGAAGTATCTGAATGTGGAATACTTAACTTATAGGCAGGTTTAAGAGTGAAATGGGAGATGGAGGGAGGGAGAGAAGAAACAAAAAAAGGGAGAAAGAAAGAAAAAAGAGGGAAGGAAGAAAGAAAAAGGAAGGAAGGAAGAAAGAAAGAAAGAAAGAAAGAAAGAAAGAAAGAAAGAAAGAAAGAAAGAAAGAAAGAAAGAAAAGAAATGAAATATAGGCAGGCTGAGATTAATGTGACAACAGGTTTATTTCTATTTCCCATTCAGCAGTTTTAAAAATAAAGAGTAAGATCACCAGTAGATTTGTACCTCACTGAGATCAGACTTGCAAGTAAAAGGAATTTTTCAGGTGAAACCAAAAGGGGAAAAAAAAGTTTGAACGTTACTTTGATCTATCTACTAGCTCTCCAAAACAGGTCAGTAGCGGTGGGAGGAATGTTGCAAGTTCTTCAGCAATAAATTGACTGGAGCTATGCAATCTTAGGAAGGGTTAATGCTGTACTAAAGAAAGAGCTCTGTTCTAATAGCCAGCATTGTAATTAAGAAAATTGCCTTTAGGGTGCTTGTTTGGTATTGCGATTATCATCTTTTTTCATCTTTTTAAGAAGAGTAAACTACTTGAAGATGTCCCCATTTACTCTTTTTGCCTCTAGTAACCTCTGAACCCATCAAGCTAGCAACTCCCCCAACATCTAATAGCCTAAATGAGTTTCGCTATTGTCTGGTTCAACCCTAAAATCTTTCAAGTTCGTTTTTTTTTCTTTACTTCTAACCCTATTCCTGTTAAGTTTGCATGAAGAGACAGACGCGGAGTGCTTCAAGCTCTTTAGTTTATTAGTGACTACAGCTCAGAATGGACCCAATTTGGCTGGGCTGTGGCTGCTATTTATAGCCAGCAGCCTCAGTTGACAGCCAATCAGAGTGCAGGGTTTTCCCGCACTTTTAAACCAATCATTTCTAACATTTTACAAGAACAGTTCAAACTAAACCAATGACTTTAAACCTACATACATAACACCCCTCCCCATTAGGTTCAGTCCATACTCAAACCCCAACCTATCTAATGTATTCTTTTAAATAGGTGGGGCTCTTACGTGTACATTGAGACCTACGTGGTTCAGATGTTTTAAAGTTCTCACCCCGTGAGAGAGGAAATGTGTCTGCTGACATTTCCTTACTTGGACTTCTGGTAATGGTAGAACCTGTTTGGTTACTACAACCTGGTCTCTCCTCCCAATCCATCTCCAACCCAATGTCCAGCACCTAAGTCAGGTAGTGATGTGCAATCTTCCATTTGTGAAAATGGTTGTTGGTACTGTGACAGGTTTTGGGATGGTTCCTGTCGTGTTAGCTCGTTACACATGGGGTTGATTCTTGCTTGCTGATTACTCTCATAATCCTCCCTTCCCCTAGAAGAGGCAGTAGGTATGGGAACCAGAGAGGAGCAAGGGCGTGCTCCTGTGGTAATCGGGATCTTAATGATCAATGTGCCTGCTCCAGAGGACACCATCCTCCGTTTGTACCCTGTAAGACCTTGGGCCTGTGATTTGGGTTATCTCAGCAGGAATCCATAATGATTCACCCATAAGGTTCTTAGCATAAACAGAATCACCCACAGTGAAAGTGCAAATTTTACTAGTGGAATCTAGTGGTGCGTGGGTGTGTAAGTGGGATGAAGGCGTCAAGGGGAGACCTGAGTTTCCTACCCATCAACAATTCAGCTGGGGTTAAATTAGTTGAGGGGTTGGGAGTGATATGCTGAAAACTGAGAAGTTTTCAACTCTCTCAGTGATATCTCCTGGACCCAATTGCTGAAGTTTTTCCTTGGTAAATCGCACCATAAGTTCAGCCCGCTAGTCAAGGATGCCCAGGGCTGTCAGGGCATGTCTGATACCCTGTTGTGCTAGATATGATTCAAAAAGGTTGGATGTAAATTGAGGGCCATTGTCAGAAACAAGCACATCAGGTAACCTGTGAGTTACAAAGCTTTTTAAGCTGTTTGATGACAGCTTCAGTTGTGGTGGATGCCATAGGGATAACCTCTAGCCATTTGGAATATGCATCAACTATAATAAAGAAAGTGTGCCCTCTGGTAGGGCCAGCAAAATCAATGTGAATCCTGGACCATGGGCCCCTAGGACATTCCCATTCCTGTGTGGGGGCAAGAGGTGGGGCAGGCCTGACTACCTGACAGTTGGGACAAGATGCAACCCAGTTTTCAACCATTTTGTCAATACCTGGCCACCATACATAACTCCTGGCCAATCCCTTCATTCTGACAATTCCTGGATGAACCTCATGTAACATTTCCAAAACCTCTTTTTGTAGTTTTGCAGGAATAACCACCCTGTTACCCCACAAAATACATCCTCTTAATACAGATAATTCAGTTTGCCTGGATTTAAAAGGTTGGGCAAGTTGAGGTAGATCTTGAAGTGGCCAACCTTTCTTAATCCAGCCTATAACAGGAGCCAATAAAGTGTCTTTGGCAGTCTCTCTGGCAATTTCAGCATCATGTACTGGAAGCTTGGCAACAGTTTCTAGAAAAAAGGTGTGAGTCTCAGGAACAGGGTCCTCAATGTGTGAAGGAAGTGGGCAATGACTCAAAGCATCTGCATGCCCAATGTCTTTACCAGGTCTGTGGATCAGTTTGTATGAATAAGCAGCAAGAAATTCAGTCCATCTCAGCATTCTTGGTGACAGGATTGTGGGCGTTGGTTTGTCCCCTGCCACAATGCCTAAAAGAGGTTTGTGATCTGTGACAACAGTAAATGTTCTCCCATATAAATACTCATGGAATTTTTGACAGCTGCTACAATTGCCAAGGCTTCCTTGTCCAGTTGGCTGTAGTTCCTCTCTGCTTTAGTCAAGGTGCGAGTAAAATGCAATAGGAGCTTCCCTCCCACTGGGAAGCATGTGGCTCAACCCCCCCCCCACTCCAAAAGGGGAGGCATCACAAGTCAGAACAACAGGAAAGTTCTCAGAGAACTGTATCAGCACAGCATCAGACGTGATTAGTCTCTTGATATTGTTAAATGCAGCTTGTTCCTTCCTCCCCCAGTCCCAAGCAGGTTTTTTGTCCAGCAACCTATGTAGGGGTTCTGCAATGGTTGCCTTCTGAGGTTGAAACATATGATAGAAGTTAATGAGTCCCAAGAATGCTTGCAAATCTGTTTTGCATTTTGGCCTGGGGCTTTTTGATTGCCTGAACCTTTGCTTCTGTGGGGTGGATGCCATGTTTATCAATCATGTAACCCAAGAATTCCACGTTATCTGTTCTAAGTGTGCATTTTTCTTCTTTGACTTTTAACCTGCTTTTTGAATCTAGTTAAGACTTCCTGAGTCTCTGTAATTGAGTGTCATTTTCAGCAGAAATTAAAATGTCATCAAAATAGGGCACCACCCCTGGCAATCCTTGTAACATTCTTTCCATAAGGCTTTGGAAGATGCCTGGTGCCACGCTTACTCCAAATTGCAATCTTTTGCATTTGAAGGCACCTCTATGGGTCACAATGGTATGGGCTTCAGCAGTGGCATCAACTGTTAATTGTTGATATGCCTGTGCCAGGTCCAACTTGGCAAAAACTGTGCCCCCTCCAAGAGAGTGTAATAAATGGTGCACTACTGGAACTGAGTATGCGCTCTGTTGTAGCGCATGGTTCAATGTCCCCTTGTAGTCTCTGCAGATTCTCACAGACCCATCAGCCTTGACTGGTGTGACTATGGGTGTCTCCCACCTGGAGTGATCAGTGGGCTCTAAAACCCCTTGAGCTATTAGTTTATCTAACTGTGCATCAATTTTTTCCTTTAAGGCAAATGGGACCCTTCTGGGCTTTAAACGGATTGGTTGTACCTTGGGATCTAGGTTAAATGTGATGGAGGTCCCCAAGTACTTGCCTAATCCATCGCTGAAGACCTCTGGAAACTCAGACTTCAAGGCCTCTTCCCACTCAGTGTTGCTCACGTGATTGATGCCAGTCACCTCGATGCCCAACGGGTTGAACCACTCAAGGCCCAGCAGACTTGGGCGGTCCTTGTCCATGATGGTCAGGGGCAGGCGTTTGGTGTGGCCTTTGAACTTCACATTGAATTCTCTTGTTCCAACTACTGGAATCTTGTTCCCTTGGCAGTCTTTAAGAGTCAATGCTTGGTTCTTGAAGTGCTTCTTCTGGATGTTGGGAAGAAGACTGTGAATAGTGTCCCATGACATCATAGATAGGTATGAGCCTGAGTCCACTTCCATTTGGCAAGGCCTTCCTTCAATAAGTACCTTGACATGCACTTTTCTACTTCTTAAAGGTGATGAATGACCAATGGTGACTGTTTGATGAGTTTCATTCTTCCCATTTGCTTCTGTGCTGCGCCCCATTTTCTCACTGAGATTGTTGGGCCTGAATCCTTTGTCTTTGCTTGTAGCAAACTTTCTTTTGTTGGGTGGAGTTCTGGATGATTTGCAGACTCTTCCTAGGTGTCCTCTTTTATCACAACGGAGGCAAATGGTGTCTAAAAACTTGCATTCAGTGCAGGGGTGGCTTCCCCCACACCCTCTGCAGTAGAAATCTTGCCTCTTTCTTCCCAGGTCTTTCTTTTTCTGCTCCATTCTGAGTCTGTAAATTCCTTCCTCCACCTCACTACAGTCTGACTCAGAATCTATTTGCTCACAATGAGTTGTTGTGGATTTTTCCACATCAGGATGGCTTGTGGCCTTGTTAATTTTTTTCATGGCTGCTGCTGAGGACTTGGTAGCTTCTGCTGAAGAGGCTTCTTCTATTGCTTCCTTCAGCGTGATCTTAGGTTTCATTAATAACTTGCTCTGTAGAACCTTGTTTTTAAGGCCCAGAAAAAAATCGATCGCGCATGGCCTCTTCTAAACTGTTAAATTCGCATGCACCCCCAATGTCTCACATGCACCCCATTGCCATGAAGTCGTTTATGTTTTCGCTTTCCCCTTGATCACGACGGTAAAACTCGTGTCTCTTAATGAGGCACGATACTTGTGGCGCGTAATGGGCTCTTAACAGCTTTTCTAAATCAGGCCAGTCCATTACCTTCATGTCTGCAGCTCCCGCCAATGCCTTCGCCATCTTGAAAACTGCCGGACCACAGTGCATGAGAAAGACTGCCCTCTTCCGCTTCTCGGAAATGTCGGCAAGATCGTTTCCCTCCAAATACATTTGGAAACGATCTGCATATGACTCCCAGTCTTCTGCCGTCGGATCGAACGGGCTGGGGGGGTGTTCAGCGCAGCCATCTCGCTCTTCTTCTGTTCCGCATTGCCTTCTTCTTCAGGGGAATCCCATCCTCGTCGCCAGTGTTAAGTTTGCATGAAGAGACAGACGTGGAGTGCTTCAAGCTCTTTAGTTTATTAGTGACTACAGCTCAGAACGGACCCAATTTGGCTGGGCTGTGGCTGCTACTTATAGCCAGCAGCCGCAGTTGACAGCCAATCAGAGTGCAGGGTTTTCCCACACTTTTAAACCAATCATTTCTAACATTTTACAAGAACAGTTCAAACTAAACCAATGACTTTAAACCTACATACATAACAATTCCCATTCCAACTCTGACTATTATTTTGACCGCTATCATTTATGTTGCATTCTGGACAATCAAACTCCAGCTTAGGACAGATAGCAACATGGTCACAGAGCTGAACATAGGAGGAACATTTTCAGCTTTGTCACACTTAAAACCAAAAGCCACATAAAACAGTGGAACTGAGCAACATCTGAACAGAACAGAAAGAAATTAGACAGATCGTGCTGTTCGCACAAACCGGAATGTGTGATCCAACAGAAGCGGCACCTTTATAAAATTAAGGAGGAGGAAAGGAAAACATTTTAAAATTAGAGGCTCCAATCTTCTGGATGCTGAGTCTTTGCAAGCAATAGGCAAATTTATGTCAGATTTTTTAGTCATTTGGCGATGCTCGGAAAACATATGGCCTAGATTTACATGGGACCATTGAAATCAGTGCAAACATTGGCTACGTCTAAAATGCAATTGGATTTTGAAAGAAAATGGGATGAGCCAAAGAAATAGTACCCGTCTGTTTTTCTATATGCCTCCAGGGTTGCCATTCCCTTCTTTTGCCTATAATAGAGTAAATTCATTTAGAATTATTTATTTATTTACTTGAATTTATTATTTTTATACAGTACATTTAATTTGTACCAATAACTAACATGTCAACGGAGCCTAAGCATATTCAAAAAGGTGAGTTGTTTTGCTATGTCCAAGGCTTCAAGGAAGCAAAATATCTGAAGCAACCATGGACAGTTGTGAGGTCTCCCAAAACAATAGCTGCCCCATCCCCTTTAGAAAGCAAATAGAATGGGCACCAGGAAAGCACTCCTTCCTACTTGCCAGAGAAGGAAGCCAATAAACAGACAGATGGGTAATGCTGAAATGGGAAAAGAAGGAAGTGAAAAGGAGTGGACAATCCACCTAAAAGCATTAGAAAAGGGCAGGATCAGAGGTGGTATCCAGCAGGTTCTGACTAGTTCTGGAGAACTGGTAATGGAAATTTTGAGTAGTTCAGAGAATTGGCAAATACCCACCTCTGACTGGCTCTTCCCCCATCTATTCTCTGCCTCCCGAGTCCCAGCTGATCGGCTGGGTCTTCTTTTGTTGCCCTGCACAGGAGAACAGAGCTGGAAAGCAGGTTAGTGGGGTGGGGAGGGAATGGGGATTTTTGCAGTTAACTTCCCCTGGAGTGGGGTGGAAATGGAGATTTTGCAGTATTCTTCCCCTGCCATGCCCACCAAGCCATGCCCACCAAGCCATGCCCACAGAACCAGTAGTAAAAATGTTTGAATCTCACTACTGGACAGGATGAACAGCTGGGTTAGTGTTTGGTCCTCAGATCTTTCATTTCTCTTGCTCATTCTATGGCTGATCAGGACTCTACTGTAAATGTTCTTCATTTCTCATCTTGCATGGCTGCTTTGTGCTTTCTTTACATATTCTGCATGTCTCTATACCTTTAGGTGTTTCAGCACTGATGCATGTGTATTTTTCCAAGCACTTCTAAGCATCATCAATTGTCTTTTACCAATTGCGAAAGGCATCTAGAAAAACAGGCTGGATCATTCTTCAGTCCTCCGTGTACATGAAACTGGATACAAATCAATCAGATGCCAACACATGATAAGCCTGTATTAAATTCCACAAAAAGCATTTCACAGAATAGAAGTAATCCTTGAATGCATGCCTACTTAAAAAGATGTCCCATTGACTGGAACAAGGGTTAATCCCAGGTATTTACGTGTATGACTATAATGGTAGCATGGAAGGAACGTGGAGTAGCCAATTGTGCTCTAAAAGTTGAAATACCAAATTGCTAGACAGTGACTAAACATAAAAATCAACTGCTTAAGAAAAGCAATAAAGTCTCTTAGAAAAAATATGCTTGCCCATACCTCCACAAAAATAAAAAATAAAAAAAATCTCTCTCTCTCATGTGTGTGTGTGGGTGTGTTATATTTGAAAAAGTGATTTTAAAGAATGACTAAGATTGATTTTAAAAAATGCAGTTCACAAAGTGACAATTATGCAGAGGAGTACAATGCAAATGTATACAAAGTATAGATTTATACAAAGAAAGAAGACCTGAGTCTTTAATTTCTTGGCAATATTTTTCAAAACTGTGATCTATTCTTGGTTCCTTTGGTTCCCTTCTGGAGTGGAAACTGAGTAAAATTCATTTCTGCATGTGTAGGGCAGTGGGGTACATGTGAAGAATGACTAACTTCAGTGTTAGGACAAAGGTTTAATTCCTTCTGTGCCTATAAAGTTAGCAGTTTTCATAATTTCTGGAAAACCTCCATTTTGACAGAAGAAAATGGTAATCCAGAATAGGAAGCAAATACCATTCTTTATTTGATAGTCATCTTGTTCCCAGGTTTATCCTGAAAAATACTCAGCCATGTTATAGCCATGATGCTCTAGAGGATAAAAACTCTGCCTATAACTTTCCCTGTGATGATCTCAAAAGACCTGCAAGCACAACATCTCTGTATTTGAAATAAGTCATCCACACCTGAGATAACATTATGCTCTTTACAGAGCATGAAATCAAACTTCCTTTCTACTTTCTTTGATGTGAAAAAAAATTATGAGTCTTTAAAATGTTTTAGATCTATTGCATTTCCCAGTCATTGCTGAAAGTTCTAACAAGCCAAAATGAATTGTTAGATACCAATTACAATATCACGATAGCTCCCTAAACTGTAAAGAACAGACTGAATAAAAAGGAAAAAGTTTCCGATCTGAATCCTTGGAGCAGCTGTGAATGGAAAGCCACTTCTGTGTTGGTAGCAAAATGAGAATTAGGAAAGAAGGGGTTTCATGTTCCAGTCCCACTAAGGATCACCTCCTGGAGCAGCTCAAAAAGTGGTGGGATTCAAAAAATTTTTTACTACCGGTTCTGTGGGCATGTCTTGGTGGGCATGGCGTGGCTTGGTGGGTGTGGCTTGGTGGATGTGGCAGCGGAAGAATACTGGAAAATCACCATTTCCACCCCACTCCAGGGGGAAGGTTACTGCAAAATCCCATTCCCTCCCCACCCCACTAACCTGCTTTCCAGCTCCATTCTCCTGTGCAGGGCAGCAAAAGAAGACCCAGCCAATCAGCTGGGACTCAGTAGACAGAGAATAGATGTGGGAGGGGCCAGTCAGAGGTGGTATTTGCTGGTTCTCTGAACTACTCAAAATTTCCACTACCGGTTCTCCAGAACTGGTCAGAAGCTGCTGAATACCACCTCTGAGCTCAACCAAAATAGTCATGGTCCAGGGGATTGCTTCTTGTTTATGGAGCTCACTAGTTCAATCTGCTTCACAGAGTTGTTGTAGGGATAACAATGGGAGATGATCTTTCCTCCTAATCTCCTTTGAGATCCCAGATGGGATATAAGTGCAAAAGTTATTGGAAGGATTTGTCCATTGGAAAAAAAATTGAGTTGATTGAAATCCATTTGCAAGTTAATAGTTCAGTTCAAATAATGCTGATTCAAAGAGAATTTTAAAAACCCAACACTTTATGTCTGCTATTAATTAGCAAGGGAACCCGACAAATAGCTGTAAAACAATGGGATGAAATTTGGACATGTAATTAAAGTCTTCTAGGGGGTGAGATTGAGAAATTCCAGGGGGAAGGGAAGGAGGATACTTGGGGCTAAGCTCTGTTACATTATGGTTTTAATTTTTTTTTACTCTTAAAAAAGATAAATGTCTATAATCTTATTTCTTTTTTTTTCTGGCTGAGTCCAGACCAAGTTGCCAAACTACTGAAATTAAAACTTGTGGTAGTGAAAAATCACTTAATCCTTACTCTTTGGTAAGAAACCTGCCAAATACTAGAACAATGGACAAATGCATCAGTACAGTGTATATGTGTGTGTATGTGTGAATGGTGACAAACAATAGTCTTCAAAGCAGAGGAGAAAGCATCCCTCAGAAGTCTAAATAAAGGCCATAATATCACCATCCTCCCAGCACATTACAATTATCATGGACAAAACAAAATACATAAAAAATCTCAAATGATTACTGGTAGACAAAGAAAATTGCATCCTAGTAAACACAGAAGCTAGGCAACCCCATCAAAAGAACCTTCAGTGACTTCAACCAAGAAATGTCAAATCACAAAAGAAGAACAGTAATGAATGAAAAGCAGTGGATCCATCCTCCTCTGCTTCTATACACATCCCAAAATATATAAGCCTGACATACCTCTTCATCCAACTACAAGGGAGCTTGGACATCTCACAGATGGGAACAAATATTTCTTCTGTTCTCCTTTACAATGTCTCTAAAATATATAAATACGTAAAAATGAAAGAAGGAAATAATAATGAATACCCACTCAATTTTACCAAAAAGTGTTTGACCACTTCTGTCAACCCACTCTAGCATAACCAACACAAGCTGTGAAAAGGCTCACTCTATTATACAACAAAAATATCTGAGAAATAGTCAGCAAACTATTCCAACCAGACAGCATCATTGCAGAACACAAACCAAGTACAGGTAGACATTGAGTTACAAATGTAATGGAGCCTGCCAATTACATTCATAACCCAAGGATTTGTTGGAGTGAATCACGTAAAATGAACATGAAAACTCTCTGCTTTCACCCATACATTCGCTAATCGAATGCACAGGTTGTTAAGTGCACATGAGGTATCACAGAAGCACTAGGTCATGGGGGCCTAGTGCTTCTGACCACTCAAGGCCTCCTCTGACCCACTGAGATACTTCATATTCCCACAATTGCTTCCCTCCCTATCCTACTGCCCACAGATCTGTGGAGTTTCACTTAATTTGCAAAGATCCAGTGAGCTGTCTCTGTTGTGGTTTCTTTGCCTGCTCCTGGCACTCCAGAAGTGGAGTGGTGAGAGCAGAGGGAGAGCTGGACAAGTACACCATGTTTGGCTTCACTAACTCACCTTGCTGAGTCTCCCCCAAAGGCTTCCAGTCTCGGCGGGCAAAGCATTTTTAAGCCAATGGGACACTTTGAAGCAGTGCGATTTTGCTGCTTGAAAGCCTCCCGTCAGCTTGCAAAGCTTTTGTTGTGGATCTCATCCAGCCTTCGGTTCTCTGCAAGTGGAGGCCTGCATGAGGTCCATGGCAAAAACTAAAATGGCAACAAACTAAAAGACTCAAGGTCCATCCCACCCCTGAAAGGACCTAATGGTAAAGACTGTAATGATGACACCATTAAAGCAAACCTCTTTAACACATTCTTTGGCTCAGTATTTATAAACAGCAATGGATCATGCCCAGTATTTCCTAGTCGAACCACAGACAACTACAATGATCTAATAAATATAGATTTTACAGAAGACAATGTTGAAAAAGCACTACTCAATCTAAAACCATCTCTATCTATTGGACCGGACGGAATGTGCCTACTTCTTAAAAAAGCTATCTGCTGCCATAGTCAAACCTCTAAGCATAATCTTTGAAAAATCTTTCAGGACCAGCTCCTTGCCAAACCTATGGTCATAAGCCACGGTCATCCCCATCTTCAAAAAAGGGAGACCCCAGCCTAGTTGAAAATTACAGACCAATCTCCTTATGCTGCGTCACCTGTAAAGTCATGGAATCAATTATTAACCAATCCATTATCCTCCACTTAGAGACAAACAACCTACTCTCTAATAAACAATTTGGTTTCAGAAAAAAACTATCCTGTAATCTGCAACTCTTACACTGCAAAAACATATGGACCACACAACTTGATCAGGGCAAAAAAATCTACATAGACTTTTGTAAAGCCTTTGATTCAGTGGTACACGACAAACTACTCCTAAAACTAAAATCTTATGGTATCTCTTGCATAACTGGATAGAAGCATTCCTGTCAAACAGACAACAAATGGTCAAAATTGTAACGTCATATCAAATTCTGTACCTGTCAACAGTGGTGTCCCTCAAGGCAGCGTTCTAGGACCAACTTTCTTCATACTCTACATAAATGACCTCTGTGATCATATTAAGAGCAATTGCGTTCTCTTCGCTGATGATGTAAAGCTATTTAACACCACAGATAATTCTGCTACCCTTCAAAAAGACCTTGACTATATATCAGAATGGTCAAACAAATGGCAACTTCAAATCTTAACAAATAAATGCTCTGTCTTACATATTGGCAAAAAAAATCAGAAAATAAAATACAAGCTGAATAGTCAAGACCTTGTTGATGATCCAAACTCTGTCAAGGACCTTGGAGTACTCATCTCAAATGATCTAAGTGCTAGAGCCCACTGTAACTACATAGCCAAAAATGCATTAAGAGTTGTTAACCTAATCCTATGTAGCTTTTTCTCTGGTAATATCACACTACTAACTAGAGCATACAAAACATTTGCTAGACCACTACTTGAATACAGCTCACCAGTCTGGAACCCACATTACGTATCTGATATTAACACAGTAGAGAAAGTCCAGAAATATTTCACAAGAAGAGTTCTCCACTCCTCTACTCATTGCAGAATACCTTATGCCACCAGACTTGTGGTTCTAGACCTAGAAAACCTAGAACTACACCATCTTTGGTCCGATCTAACTATAGTATATAAAATCATACATTGCAATGTCCTACCTGTCAATGAATACTTCAGCTTCAACCATAACAATACAAGAGCACACAATAGATACAAACTCAAGGTTAACTGCACCAAACTTGATTGCAGGAAATACGACTTCAGCAACAGAGTGATCAATGTCTGGAATACTCTACCTGACTCTGTGGTTTCTTCCCCAAACCCCAAAAACTTTAACCTTAAACTGTCTACTATTGACCTCACCCCTTTCCTAAGAGGTCTGTAGGGGGCATGCATAAGCACACCAACGTGCCTACCGTCCCTGCCCTATTGTTTCTTTTATTATATCTATGTTTGTACTTATACCTATTATCTTGTAAACAATTGACTAATCAAATAAATAAATAAATAAATAAATAAATAAATAAATAAATAAATAAAAGGCTTTGCAAACAGAGGGAATGAAGGCTTTGGACTTCCCTCCATTTGCAAAGTCTCGGATCTCATCCAGGCTTCCCTTCACATAGAGCCGATGCCTAAAGTATCGTGAGATCACATGAGCTCTGCAACTGAATGCACCTAAGCAGGCAAAGAAACTGAAGGCTTACTAGATCTTCACAAGGTAAGTGAGTCTCCACAGGCCTGGCCAGGGGGGAGTAGGCAGGGCAAATGTTGCGGTGCCTCTGCAGTCATTCATAAGGGCAAATGACTGCCATGATGCTGCAACATTTGTAATCTCTGGACTGAGTTGTTAGTACTTGTGGAGGGGTATGTTGTAACTTTGAATGGTTGCTAAGTGAACTGTCACAACTCAAGGATTATCTGTAAAGCCCTCCAAAACATCTTAAATAAACCAAAAGACACAGTAACCCAAGAAGGAAGGTGCTTTGGAGAATAGGTTGACTCCCTCTTCTTTATGGCAACCCTTTCATTATTGGAATACTGCAATTATATCACCCTTAATCCTTCTTTTTATTAAATTAGACATATCCAATTCCAGCAACTGGTCTTTATATGTTTTAGCCTCCAGTCCCTAATTATCTTTGTTGCTCTTCTCTGAATCCTTTCTAAAGTCTCAACATATTTTTTTACTTCATGGCGACCAAAACTGGATGCAGTATTCCAAGTGTGTCCTTACCAAGGGGTTATAACAAGATCTTGATTCTATCCCTCTGGTTTTTTTTCCCCAAATAATTTTTATGGTTTTCCACCAGTACATGTCTTAATTACATTTTCAACAGCATTTGCATGAACATTTGGTATTGATCCATATTTCCATCTTCTATTCGTGCATACCTTTAGTAGTTATTATCTTTATTTATTTTTCTTATTTGTTGTCTATCTTTATCTATTTTATCTATCTACCTATCTGTGTATCACTTTCTTGAGAATTCTCCTATACAATCATCTTTATCAATTCTTATCTCTCTTTTCTAGCCACATGTACCATCTATGCCAAACTGAGTAGTAATCAGATTCTTCTTTTTCCCTTCTTTTTAGTGTGAGCATATCCATTTTTGTACAGTCTGCTATTTTTTGTAAAATGAATTCTTCTGTTGGAACCTTATGTTCTTTCCATTTTTGCACATAAGCTATTCTGGCCACTGTCAGTATGTGTAATATTATATAATTTTTCTTTTTCGGATATTGTTTTTTGATTATCCCCACTAGATAGAGCTCTGGTTTGAATTCCATTTGGTGTCCAGTAATTTCTTGTATCCAACCTTTAATTTTGGTCCAATAAATCCTGGCCTTAGGACACAGCCACCACATGTGATAAAAGCTACCGTCAACTCGTTGACACTTCCAGCATTTTGGATTCTATCCCTCTGTTAATGCAGGACTGTGTTAAAAAGGGACAGTAAGAAACTTGAACTCGATTGCAAGCTTCGGTTATTCTAATCTAGGTTACTATAATGAAAAATATTCCTGGAATCCTTACTGGTCCTGTTTCTTTGACCTGGCTTACTTTGAAGGGCTGACAGGAAGCTAGAAAATACCTAATCATTTAGGTTTAGTTTAGTTTAGTTTATTTGGACTTATAGGCCGCCCTCTGTCCCGAAGGACTCGGGGCAGCATACATAAAACTGAACAATACAAAAATTAAAACAATTAAAAAAATATAAAATTACAGCCAAATAAACATTCCAAGTTAAAACCCTGATCCCCTGTCAGTCCAGGCCGGATTGTGAAAATAACCATGTTTTAAGGACACGGCGGAACAGGTGAGATGTTGTCAATAAAATGATTGAAAATCATTGATATGTTAGATAAAGAATACATTAAAATAGATAATGACTTATGAAGTAATGTTATTATACAGTGATCAAACATACTTCTGAATGTGAACACATCTGAAAGCTGATGCAAACTCCTATTCTTAGAATTTCTCTAGTTCAAGCAAGGATGCTATTGCTGCCATCAACTATTTTAGAACACTGTTTAAAAAATATATATACTATATGAGTCCCGAGCCATGCCTCCTTATTTGTTTTATTGCCTATTATTTCCTTTAGTGCCTATTACCTCTTTTATTGTTCTATATTTTCTGACATTTGAACCAACTTTTTTTTAACTTAGCTCATAAGGGGAAACCTAAGTGGTCTGATATGCAAACAATTGATTCTCTTTCCAGGTCCAACAACAAAGGAATCCTATTGGCAGTGGCTGGATTTGCCTTGTCAGCTTTTAAAGTTTGGACTCGTTTTTTATCCTTTCAGCACTTCAACAAATAAACCAGATTTATAGGTGTTATGAATACTTTCTCTCCTGTAACCATTCTGCCTTTTTTCTATAACCTGTGATAACTGATGGCTATTTTTTCCCCAGTTATAACCTAGGGCTGTAACAATAAAGTCTGTCTGACTGGTTTCTGATTAGACAGGATGCCTGGCATTCAGAAGGATGTTGATTGACTATTTTGACTCTGTTCAAAATCCACCTGTCAATTTTAGCCCTTGGCAAGACAACAAAATAACTTTAGAAGTTTTATCTCCCATTGCCCAAAGTGGCGACCTTCCTAACCTGGGGTTACGTGGGTGGACAATAGATTGTTAAAAGAAGGAAGACATCTCTCCTTAAGGAATGTGCCCTAATGGAGATGTATCCAGCGAGCAAAAGACTGAATGACTCTGGGAATTGGTTTCAGTCATAGCGGGGATATGGATTTGTTACACGGCCATCTATTTGGAGATTGCTGACCTGTTGATCTCTAAACTCACACTAGGAAACTCCAGCTATTTCCCCTCCATGTTGGCTCCAGTGTTAACAAGGATTAGTTTCCAAACATAAGATTACTTTGCATTTGGTTTGCAACGTTTCTGTCAGCAGGGTCTATAAAAGTAGAGCAGGAACTGTATCAATAATTAGGGTTCTTTTTACAAAATTAAAGTAGTGTCGTTTGTGGTGTCAGAATGATTAAAATTCATACCATAGTAGACCTGGCCCTGGAGGGAAATAATATTAAATCTAAGTTCAGCTTTTAAGGTGTGCATGGGGTATAGTAGGGGCAGGACTTTTGACTTTTCCTTGTTATTAGTGAGTTGTATCATTTCTTCATTTTGAAGGCAGACACAAATAAAACTAGCTGATATTATTTATGACCATAGGACAATTTTCTCAAACTTTTATTAGTTTCATTTGCTTTTGAAAATGTTATTAAACACCCAGGTATGCTTAGCAATCTAGCGGGATCTTTAGTTCAGTAGGAATAAATGCAAGATGGACAGCATCATAGCAGGTAAAGTAGAAACATGAAAGCCATGTTAGTGTAGTCATAAGATACCAGATTAGAAACTGGGAGACTATGAGTTCTAGTCCCACTTTAGACAAAAAGCCACGTTTGGACAGACCAAAGCCTAGCAAGGAAACAATGATAAAACCCTTCTGAAAACCTAGCCAGAAAACTGCAGGGATATGTATATAAAATCATACATTGCAATGTTCTACCTGTCAGTGAATACTTCAGCTTCAACCATAACAATACAAGAGCACACAATAGATACAAACTCAAGGTTAACCGCACCAAACTTGATTGCAGGAAATACGACTTCAGCAACAGAGTTGTCAATGTCTGGAATACTCTACCTGACTCTGTGGTTTCTTCCCCAAACCCCAAAAACTTTAACCTTAAACTGTCTACTATTGACCTCACCCCTTTCCTAAGAGGTCTGTAGGGGGTGTGCATAAGCACACCAACGTGCCTACCGTCCCTGCCCTATTATTTCTTTTATTTTCTTATATGTATGCACGTATTCATAACTATGTTTATACTTATACCTATTATCTTGTAAGCAATTGACTAATCAAATAAATAAATAAAAAATGTCCAGGCAATTGCAGGAGTTAAAACACTGACTCAAAGGCACATGCACACAACACAGAAACATGCCTCAATAAGGTATGAGGCAGTGGTGATATTCGACCAGTTCTACCCGGTTCTGGAGAGCTGATAGGAGCGATGAGCAGCGGAGACCGAACTGGTTCTCTCTGCTGTTCTGCTGGCTCTGCTGTTGAGCCCACCTACCCACCCAGGCTGCCATACTCACCTTTATCCAGTTGCTTTGCGTGGCACAGAATAGTGCCACGTGGCAGCTGCTGAAGCAACCAGGATCGTGCAGGCTTGCAGGAGGCGAGTTAGAATGCCTCTGTGCCTGTGCAAACACCTCTGTGCCTGTGCAAAGTGCACATTTGCTGTGCATGTGCATGCAAAGTGTGTGCATGCGTGCAAAACGCGCCCACCAAGCCATGCCCACCGAACTGGTGGCAACAATATTTGAATCCCACCACTGGTATGAGGGAATTAAGGGGGAAAAAACAGGGCCTTTTATTCAACCGAATCAGACCTCAGGTTTTGGGATAGAAGATGGTCATGTTCTTAATGGAAAAGTTGAGTGGCATCCTCAGCAAACCAGAATGATGCCAAAAATATATCATAGACATGATACCCTTACAAACTTTGTCCTGCTGTCTGACAGAAGTATGTAACTTGTGGTATTTGTGTGATGAATTACTCTCATGTTGTCAATCACTTCTCACTTCTGTTCATATATTGTCCCTCCCATCAAGTTTAACCAAACTAAATCACCTATCAGCTAAAATAGGACCTATGAGACAAATAATAAAAAGTAAGGAGTTAGACCTACCCTTATGTCTCCTATGAATTATAAAGTTTGTTTGAAAATTCATGACAAAACTTGTTTGTTCATTGCAACTTAGTTGTCCAGATTATAAGATGTCAAGATTGCTAATTAAGTATTTCATAAATTTATATCAACCAAAGATGACATAAATCAGTGGTTCTTAACCTTTTTGAAAGAATCGCCCCCTTGAGCCATTGAGGAAGTTGTCATCACCCCCCTCCCCCAACATAACCGCCCCCCTGCCACCTCTTAGCGTCCCCAAGGGGGCCAGCAGAGGGGCGCTAAGAGGCGGCAGGGGGGCATTCGAGGCACCAGCCCTGCAGGTTCACCCATTGACTGTAGTAACACTCCAGAGCCAGAACCTCCAATGTGGAAGCGGTGGCGCGTTATGTGCCACTGTGGCCGCATTCAACGTGCCACCTCTGCTGGCCCCCTTGGGGACGCTAAGAGGTGGCAGGGGGGTGTTCGAGGCACCAGCCTTGCAGGTGCACCCCATTGACTGTTGTACCTCACCTGAACCAGTGCCTTGAATGCGGCAGCATGTTGGGAAAAGCCACCGCCACTGCTTTCCCAAAGGGCTGCTGCTCTTGCATTCTTTCTGTCTGTCCATCCGTCTGTCCATCCACCCATCCAAAAGGTCTGTCTGTTTGCCTGCCTGCCTTCCTGCCTATCTACCTATCTGTCTTTTTGTCTACCTACCTACCTGTTAAGTTTGCATGAAGAGTCAGACGTGAAAAGCTTCAGTGAAGAGTTTATTAGTGACTACAGCTCGAATGGACCCGTCTTGGCTGGGCTACGGCTGCTACTTATAGCCAGCAGCTGCAGTTGCCAGCCAATCAGAGTGCAGGGTTTTCCCGCACTTTTCAAACCAATCATATTTGACATTTTACAAGAACAATTCAAACTAAACCAATGACATTCAAACCTACATATATAACACTACCTATCTACCAATATAGACTCTCCTATCTCTCCAATATCCCCCATTCGCCGCCCATTGCCCCCATATTTCCATTCGCCCCTTTTCGTTCCATCGCCCCTCTGAAAAACAAAATCGCCCCCTGGGGGGCGATATCTCCCAGGTTAAGAACCACTGACATAAATGAACTAGAATATCAGGTAACTGTAACCTTAAATAATAATTTTAAAATATCCATCTTGTTATTCATTGTTTAATAGTTCTTTTAAATTCACTCTTTACAATTTAAAGTCTGTTCAGGGATAGTATAGGGCCCATGTGTTAAGCAGGTGTGTAAAAGATCATTTTACAAAAGAGGTTAGTAATCCCAAACTGAAGGAGAACTACATTGTTGTTTTTAGTTCCTCATGACAGAAAGGAGAAATATATGGCATTTCTTCTTTTGCTGAAAGACATATGTTATCCTTTTCTCATTTTCTCATTTTGATGTTCTTCTTCCTTCTTTTTTTAAAAAGTCTGTACATATTAAGGTTTGAAGTATGATACATTCATGCTATCAAGCCACATGGCATCAACAATTTATCCCTATAGTAAAGTACTTCCCAACCTGTTGAATTATGATCGAATTGCAGAACCTTCTCCTTCTCTCCTCCCCCATCTCCTTCTCCTCTTCCTCCAGCACAACTTACATAAGTTGAACTTTTTCATTTTTTCTCACCATGCATCATACCAAGCCATTAGTAGGTGCTAGGTGCTAAACAAATGTATAAAGCAAATATAATGCTGTGATTGAGTTGCTGGACTTGAGCTTCAAACACTATTTGAACAGGAAGCTCACAGAGTGCTTTCAATAGCACACAGTCTCTCAGCACAACCTACCTTGCAGGATTGTTGCTGTGATGATAAAATCTGGATGGACCGCAGGTATTCTTCTGAAAAGGTTGGATATAAATGTATAAGAATAAAGACTTCAAAATCATATCTTTCAGATAAAACTTCTGTGACCAGTGTCAAGCATAAATAAAATAGTTAACCATTTTCAGAACAGGATAAATAGCACCAATTGGATGCATAGATTTAAAGTTAATTGATTCCCACAGCATGTTATCTTGGGGACAAGAGGCTCCCTTAAGAAGTGAACAGGTCTCATAGGCAGCCAAAACATGGATCAACCTATTCTGTTACTTAGATAGCTAGTGAGAGCAAAAAGGTGATTCTTCAGAGATAAGCAGGCTTAGCTCTGGTATGTATGTGAATGAAAGACATCTGGGAGGTCCCAGGATGCAGAAACATAGAAAACTGAAAGCAGGGGAAAAAAACCCTAGTGGAATCTGCCCTTTGAAGGTTTTTGTTTGTTTGTTTGTTTTCTTTTTAACTTTATTACCATTGATCATTGCACAATCAGCCAGATGTTCAGACTGGGTCTGGCATTTTTGTCTATCTATCGAGTCCTTACCAAGGACCTGGGATAGGCAGATCTGGATGTTTGATAGTGTTCCAGATATTGTCGCAGGATGGAAGCTGTTCCAAGTAAAGCTGCCTTCTGCAATTGACTGATGACAAACTTGTCAATGCCTATGGTGTTCATGTAGTACTCCAGTTGTTTTGGAATTGCACCCAAGGCACCTATTACTATTGGTACTACCCTTGCTTGCCTTTCCCATAGTCATTCTATTTCTATTTGCAGGTCTTCATATTTTGTTATCTTCTCCAGTTCTTTCTCTTCTATTCTGCTGTCTCCAGGCACTGCCACATCCACTATCCAGACTTTTTTTGTCTTTCTTATTGACAACTGTTAAGTCAGGGGTGTTATGTGACAGGTGCCTGCCTGCGTGAATGTTAAAGTCCTGGAGCAATTTAACTTCTTCATTTTCTGTGAATTTCTCTATTTTATGATCCCACCAGTTCTTGCTTGCAGGCAAATGATATATCTTGCAGATCTTCCAATGCACCATTGTTACTATTTTGTCATGCTGCTGCTTGTAGTCAGTCTATGTGATCTTCTTGCAGCAGCTTACCAGGTGGTCCATTGTTTCTTCAGCTTCTTTGCATAGGTGTCACTTACTGTCTGTTGTTGCTGCTGTGTTTTCAGAGGTGGGATCCTACCGGTTCAGTCTGGTTCTATAGAACTAGTAGCTGTGAAGAGTAACTGACACTGAACTGGTTTGCTGGGGCAAGGCTTTGGTCTGCTGTTTGGCCCACCCACCTGCCCAGGTTCTAGGCTGTCCTTTAGTAGCTGTGTTTTCCTCCTCAGCTGCTTTGCACGGCACAGCTGACTACCACTCATCAGCTGGAGAAGGTAAATGCTTGCTGGAGCCAGTAGCATGCATGCATGTGCAGCATGTGTTTGACGCACACGCGTGCACTCCCCAAACCGGTTGTTATGCCACTCGGATCCCACCCCTGGTTGTTTTACATTTTTTCCGATCAGATTGAAAAGGGAAAATAAAATCCCAGATGGAAGATGGAAGTGGCAAATAGTTCCATGTTGATGGATGTGGTCATGAAATCACTACTCAGTTCAGCCCATCCTGAGAAAATCTTGACCTCTTCTATGGCTCCTCCAGTTTCACATTTCTAATAATCCATTTTATCCATGGCTTTGGTTGGCAATTTTTCCTAGCTTACTGGATCCTTGGGAGAAAGGAGTGATGAGAAGAGAGCATGGAGGACAACTGACCAATGGAAGCCAAGCATGGAAATGCCACCATTCATAATGATGTGGGAAGGATACCTGCAGATACATGCAGTATATGAGTTATGATGGGAAGCAGCCTGTAAAATGGGCAGGAAGGCAAAGATAAGGGCTCATTTTCAGGTAAAATAAATAGCAGAGGGAGCAATGCGCTTGGTACATGGGAAAGACATGAGCACATGTGGAAGGTCAGGCAAATCTTTCACACACATGTTTTGCATATATAAGCATGTCTGCAGATACTTACTTATATATTTATTTTACTGCAGAAGGAAAACATTCAGCAGATCTCATTTAGTATTGCCACCCATGTCACACAGGGTACTGTCCCTTTGGATAAAAATGTGCAAATTTGTAACTGGGACTCAGAATTTACCACTCAATGCTGCCAGATGTAATGAGATGGCAAAGGTAGCCAGGGGACTAATTCTGGGCACAGGGCCAAGTCAGGCTTGTCATTATCAGCTAACCTTAGGAAGTTTCCTATAGCTTTCCCTGTTGCAGACCTTTAGAAAGTTTAATAAAGTGGTGCCCCTGAATTGCACATGCAGATATATGTCATCCCTTCATGTTTGAGTCACAGCAGACCTACAGTACAGATGTCTACTTTGCATTAGAAAGTTAATTACAGTTGCTGATAGCTGCCTGAGTCTCTAGCTGTGGACTATTGGCACAGAGTATATCAGTTTATTAGCAGGTATGAATGAAAAAGATAGATAGTTGATAGATAGATAGATAATGATAAAGAGAGATAAAGAGATAGATAGATAGATAAAGAGTTAAATAGATAGAGATGGATACAGATGATACAGATACAGATCCTGTGGAATCTAAAGTGTTTTATTTAAAATAAAAACCTTGCATGTATTTATAGTACATAGCTCAGAGGGTTAGAAAATGATGCTCAAAGATGTACGTCTTTCCATTGTAGACTCTGTTTAATGAGAACTGACTAGAAGCAGCCATTTTAAAAGGCAACCCTCTTTATTTATTAAACTAATTGTTCTTGCTTTATTTATTAAACTAATTGCACTGTTTTGCCATTGGGAATTGCATTATCATCACTACTCCCTAATCTGAATCCTGAGCATCATGTTCAATGTTTTAGTTCAGTAATTGGAGAACCTTCTGGTGCATTATTGCTGCACAATGCATTATTACCATCATAAACAAAATATTGTGGCTCCTAGATCATAAAAACAGTAGGTAGGTGATGAGAGCACAGAATCTGAAGACATTGCAGCATCATTGTTCCAAATTTTCTTCTCTCGAAGCCCTCTTTCCATATGTATTTATTAGCAGATTGTTGTTGTTATTAATTGAATGAAAAAAATTAAAACATCTATTCCAATATGATTTTCATAAAGTTTAAAGTATGGTAATAGTTTATAAAGATTATTAAGTGCAAATTGAAATACATATTATTTCAACAGCAAGGAAGATATAGTAGATATAGTTAGATTGATAATTGTATTCAAAGAGAAGAATATATTTATGTTTTTTATTTGGATATCACTTCTGTATCTCGTGTAAAAATAATGAAACTTTGACTTTGGTTATGCTGATTAGATAGATTTGTTGTTATAGAAATGGGTAGTTATATACTAATGTGTAAGAAGTTGAGCTGTAATGTTGCTATCTTGTACTGTGCCTTAAGAAGAGCTGGAAATCAAAGCCTTTTTCTTTCTTCCGGTGTACCTCATGTTTTCTTTCCCCCTTTCTTTTTTCTTCCTTTACTTTCCAATTTTTATTTTTCTTTGCATTTTATACATTGATAAAACAATAAAAGTCAATGAAGTTCATAAAGTTTCAAGTATACTTTATTAATTCTGTAGGACAGTAGTCAACTAACTTGATCTTAGGCAAATTCCAATAAAATAAATGTAAATTAATTACAACATATTAGCTACCTATGCACAACATGCCATTATCTAACATGAGATAAATAAGATATCAAAGTTATTGTGACTTCTTCTTCTTCTTCTTCTTCTTCTTCTTCTTCTTCTTCTTCTTCTTCTTCTTCTTCTTCTTCTTCTTCTTCTTCTTCTTCTTTTCTTCTTCTTCTTCTTCTTCTTCTTCTTCTTCTTCTTCTTCTTCTTGATGGCAAACATACCTAATGCTCCTGCCTCCTGTTTTCCCTACAACAACAACCCTTTAAGGTGCCTGATCAACAAATTTCTTCATGAATATATGTAGAGTATTATTATTTTTTTTGCTTTTTTTGTTTCTTTCAATATAAATTCTTGTTTATAGGAATCTATATAGGGACCAATCCCTATATAGCTGCACATTTGTGATGCAGAATAGAGGAGAGATCTCTTGGTGTTCCAGTTTTCATCTCTGTTCTATTGCTGTTAAGGTTTAAAATTGGGATAGACAAATACCACTCCTTTGCAACTGCCCGTGCTAATTGCCCAGAATATTGTTCCCAGAACTCTAAAAAATGTTATACCTTCTGATGTACCTCTAGATATATTAATAATATAATGTCTTGCTTATTGTTCCTGTCTCTCTCACGCTTTTTGCTTTTGACTGCCTCTTTACTTCCAATTTATCAGTTTCTTTAGTTTGCCTATATTTAAATTTAAAAATGAAATTCACCTGAGTAGCTTCTGTGCTTGCTGTGATCTGGACAAAGAGATTGGGTGAAAACTGCAACTTACCTCCCAGTACTTTTTAAACTTTTGTATTTTTTTTTATTTTCTCCTTATTTTTGGTTTCAATTAGCAAACTAAAAAGAAATTAAAAAATAAGCAAATTTTCTGAGTTATAATAAAAATAAGAATGGTACTCTCCTCAAGAAAAATGGTGCAACAGGAAATGAAGTTTTAAGAATATAATTATTTACCAATATCCACAGCTTTTGTTAACCTGCCTATTCCAGCTGTTTCTTTAGTGAATTTATCCTCTTTGTAAAAATTAATGATACTTGGATGGGGGAACTTATCACAAATGTTGAAAGTCTACATGCACGCACATTTATATTGCTGACACTTAATTTCTTCAGTGGCTTCACGTTGGCATTTTTGAAGTTTGGAACAGGTTTCTGATTATTCCTGGCTCTTTTATCTTACTGCTGAAAGCCTTGAAGAGATGGCATTTTGTTTTTAGTGTTCATTTCTGAGTACATTGATTTTTACTTAAATACAAACACAGGAAGGAAGGAAGGAAGGAAGGAAGGAAGGAAGGAAGGAAGGAAGGAAGGAAGGAAGGAAGGAGGGAGGGAGGTAGGGAGGGTTACTGCTGGGAGTTAAGGGTTTGTTTGAAATTATCACTATTCATACGCAGCTTCTCTGCTCCAGCCTCTCACTTCCAATTGCTTCACAGCACTGATTGTCAAGGAACATTTCTATATTTAGGACACAATTGAAACTCTCCTTATAATACAGAGGACTGGAACAAAAATTGTATATTCTTCAAGAGACAGAACACATATTGTGCCAGAGAGAAGTTCCCTGAGGATAGAACGAGTCCAAAATCTCAGAAGACAAAAACTCTGGTCCAGCTGATTAACCCAGATTGGAGCCTGCAGACAGAATACCCATACAGTAGTAGTAATAGTAGTCATTGTCGTAGTAGTTGTAGTATATAACTCATTATTTTCTTATATTTTGACAATAATTATTTATATTTTGTAACTATTTGCTTAAGGCACACCTTTGAAAAACCTGCCTACTTAGTCAACTGAGGTCCTATCATCATACTCAGGTCAAGCGTAGTAGGTGGTTTTGCTACAGGATGAACTTGTTTAAATTATATGCTCAAAGGACTTTGTTGTCTTTCCTTTAGAAGTCATGTTTTATCAGGAAAATGTACAGGATAATTGCTGAAGTCCTAAATATGATATTTGTGTCTTGTTCTTTTCTAGCCTGTAGCAATACTATATAGCTAGTGCTGGTTTTAAAAGGCATAGCATCATAAAACACATCAGGGGTAACAGGATGGATAGTCATGAAGAATGGATAGTTATGAAGTTCTGGAAGGCACATTAATCTTAAGCAACTAGCAAATCATATGAAGATCTTGTTAAACATTAATTCACACTGCGGTCATCATCTTCTTCTTCAACTATAGAAACTTAGGGTTTTTTTTTCCTTCTGCAATTTCTTATTAAATCTCAATCTTCCTTCTTTTTCAAAATAGTCTGCTCAAAATCACGAATTC
Organism: Naja naja; assembly: GCA_009733165.1. Lineage (NCBI taxonomy): Eukaryota > Metazoa > Chordata > Lepidosauria > Squamata > Elapidae > Naja > Naja naja. The sequence goes on along the minus strand of CM019148.1, from coordinate 170,091,485 downwards.
ATTGTTTCTTCTTACTGTTCAAACGTGAGGGAAAATCCAGTGCTATCATAGCAGCTTTCCACTTGTTCCATGGGCTTTCCCGCCTGCTGTCATCTACCCTCAGAATCTGCTCTGAACTTTTTAAGACACTCCACCCAAAACAAATTAAGAAGACAAAAGGAATTGAAGCCATCCTGTGTCTTGACTCAAACCCAAATCTGTACATGTTAATGAATCATTGGGTTCCCCTGTGAATTGTATGTTTTCTGAAGTAGCCCCTTCTTGTGTGCTAAGTTACTCTGCAAATGACTGTGTATTCCAAGAATTCATTAAAACTTAAATGTTGAATGTGGCTTTACAATTTATTTTTTAAAATAAAGTACATGATCATATTTCTGATAATATTTCTTCCACACACTCCCCACCTCCCTTCCTGCTCTCAGGCATGGGAACACAGAAGAAAGAAGAGGAAAACAAATAGGAGGGCTCGGGTGGAGAAGAAACAGATTGACAGCAAAGCTATCCTGAAGACAAAGACATTGAGCATAACAGGAAACGGAGCTGCGTATAGTAAATGAAACAACAATTAATTGTGAATTAGCTTTATGACATCCAACCACTGTATGATCCAGACAGCAGACCAGTTTGAGAAGGCAATATTTATGAACCAAAGACAACTTATTTGACCCGTGTGTTGAAGTGGTATTTGGTTTTTCTAAACCCCACTGTCTGTATGACAGATTGCAGAATTGCTACTGAGATAACCATGTCTGCACTGATTTAAATCAATGTAAAAGTTCAAATCTGTTCATCCACATGTGGAACATTATAGTACAATGCTGGAAAATACAAAGGATAAACACTGAAGGGTGATCCATTCCTTCAAAATAAAGACTTTACTGGTAAATCGAAGATGAACAAAGCATCCTTTTAAATACCAAATGTCTATGGAGATTCTCAGTCATCCAGGTTATGGTTGTCCCAAAGCTGCTTTTTCAGGAGGCAACTGGACTTTCTGGTTTTTCTTTGAAGATGTTTCACTTCTCATCCAAGAAGTGAAAGGCCTTCAAAGAAAAACCAGAAAGTCCAGTTGCCTCTGGGACTTTTAAATACCACTTTAAATTTTGAATTACAGATTATAATCCTATAGCAACAGCGCAACATACAGCCGTCAAATTATAGTGCAGAAAGATGTGTGTGGCCCAAAGACTTGTGCTAGAAATCTAATAATTCAAAATTAATGCCAAAGGATTAATTGGCTGGTTAGTTAATGGAAAAAACAAAACCCAGCAACAAATAACTCGGAGACAGAAGGAGTTCATACAGATGGATGAGCAAGCAGAAAAATGCCAGATGAAACCCAAAATTGATAACCACAAGGTTATAAAACAGAATGTTAACCAAGCAAACACATTGTTGATCTCTAAATTATCCATTCCACCTTGTGAAGGAGTTGGAGGCATTATGTTGTGGTTGTTTTATTTAGAATGCACATTCAGAAAATTTGACCAATTCGAAAGAAAAAGAATACAGATAAAATATAAGCAGCATGATAAGCAACAGAATGTTTTAAAATATGCAGGAATTCTGCATTTAATATCAGAGAATTACCAAATGTGCTTTTCTTGATGGATATTTTATAGCCCACAATTCAGAGTAGTCAGAGATCAAGTGTTGGTACCTCAGCTGGATTCCACTATATTGTGTGGAATATCTTTCTTGGCCCTCTTTTGCAGAGCCAAGCCAATACTAAGGGAGGAGGGGGAGGGCAGAGGAAAGAATTTCTTTGGCAAGCCACAATTGCAAATCTAATGAAAGTCTGCTATCACTGTATCCTATGAGAGCCAAAACAGTGAGCAAGTAATTATAATTGTAAGCATGGCATCCATCTACTGTAACATTTCTCACCATTAAAATAAGAGATTGAGATGGATAAAATTGGTTTGATGGCAACAGCATTGAATACTTGGAGCACGTTGCCAAAATCCATGGACTGGTTTCAGAGTTTGTATTTACTTATTCGGATAACTGGTTCTAATGCAGAAAAAGTGCTACAAGTGCAAAAAAGCACTGTACAAAGTAGAGCTGTGGAAATGGTGACTGGATTCAGTGAAGCTTTGGTTACCTCCATTAAGAAACAGACCAGCTTTGACACAACCAACTTAATGGGCTAGCTCCAGCATGTATCAGAGCCTTCAGTAGGAAGTTTGATACCTTTCGTGATGTTTGGGGGACTCTCAGAGTCAACTGTAACTTCAGTTCCATAGGTTGAGAGCTCTAAAGAGAAGGTGTGATGATGTCTCTAACATTAACACGAATAGTCAGGCAACAAGATCAATCAGCTCATGTTTCCTGCCTGTCTGAGCTCTTTTGAGGTAATAGGGCTAGCATTAGTTTGGACTTTACTCACATTCTCAGTTCTTAGCTTCTATAGAATGGAATGGGGTGGGATGGAACAGAATGGAACAGAACAGAACAGAATTCTTTCTTGGCCAAGTGTGATCAAACACACAAGGGATTTGTCTCAGGTGCATAAGTTCACAGTGTATATATAAACAGTAAGTAATAGGTGATAGGTCATAATCATAGTTACAATTAATTATAAGTTACAAACAACAATGGGTAAATCATAAGAAACCAATAGGATAAGATAGTAGGAAAGAGGAGAAGATAAGAAAAGATAAGAAATGAGACAGTGTTGTGGGAATTAAGTGTTCAGCAGAATGAGGGCACAGGGGAAGAACTTTATGTCTGGTTGTTTTGGCATTCAATGCTCTGTAGCGGTGTCTTGAGGGGAGAAGTTGAAATAGATTATGTTCAGGATGTGAGGGGTCTGTAGATACTTTCTCAGCTCTCTTTCTGGTTTGTGCTGTCCATATTCTTTAATATGGTCCTTCATAAGTCTTAACTTTCCTCTCTTGAGCTAATGGAATCTTTGCCTTTCTGTCCTGATTCTGTCAACACAACTGAGGACTCAATTTGTCTCTCAAAAATCTAGATTTGAATTCTGCCTGATTGGGAGAGGCTTATGCTTTTAAAAAAAAAAACTCAATGACTGCCTGGCATCCATTCACTGTACCCAACTAGTATTGCTCTAAGAAAGAAAGAAAAAAGAATGGGATGGAAAGGCTACAAATGTCCATTTTTCTATACTAGTTTCTCTTTAGTCTGTTTTGTTGCCTATTGTGCCCTTCTGCTGCCTTCCCTAATTAATTGATACAGAGTATTGTCATCAAATCATAATCACGACCCAACCATTTTCTATCATTGATAAGGAGATTCTTATCAATGGCAAATTTGTCCACCCTAGGAAGCTAAATGACAGAAGAGCTATGTATACCATTCACAAAGGTAAATTAGATTTCATTCTTCTGAGCCCTCATTAAAAGAAATCAAGATTTGCTATGGGTCCTGCTCAATCTGACATCCCAAAACGCATCTAGAGGAACTAGGATTTCTGAGCAGTTGTGCCAACTTTCTTGGCATCATGAGATCAGAGACAGTATTGTCTGAACTAAATAGAAATGTAAAGAAAAATGGTTCTACTAGAAAAACCAGGCAGCTTCAGGTATGTTGAAATTTTCCCCTTGTATTCTATGGACTTATCTTTTTTTTCCCCCAAGCTGAATTTTGAAGAATGGTTGGCATAAAGGTTTTGCCTCCTGGCATATCAGAGAAGATGGACTCAAGATGGACAAAAAGGATTCTCCTCTTGGGTATTCTGATGCTTTATTTCTTGCTGAGGAGGAAATATTCAAAGTGCTGGTTATTATCTTTCAGGCTCTTTATGGCACACATGAGGCAACTAAGGTGATGCCTTGCTAAAATTGAATCTGCTTGTGTGGCCTGGTCAGTAACAGAGATCCTGCTGTTGATCCCCTCCTTGTGAAGTTCATGGTCTGTGGGCCAGACAAAGACCTTCCCATGGATGGTCTCCATTTGAGATGAGCACTTACCCCAGGAGGTAAGGACCAAACTGCAGTATTCCTGTTCTATGGCAACTTGAAAATCAGTCAGAACAACCTTGGCCTCATTGCTTAAATGAATACCATCTATAATGTGCTAATTTTTACTGATGACTTTTAAAAATGATTTACATCTGAATTTTAATATCTTGACTTTGTGGGACCCCAGCCAGAATCTGCTGGGATTATGATGGGCTATAAATAAATTAATAAATGGAGTAGTTACCCTCAGAAGGAAGAGAACAATGAATAGCAGGGACAATCATTCGACAATAGCCTCAACATGTTTCTGTCACGCCAGGCTTAGTGGTTTCTTTTTATATATATTATCTCCCTCCCGCTTAAATGCAAGCTCTAATCAAAGGTTCAGCATTCAGAGATGCCTATCCAGTTGCAAGGTCAGACATTCTGTTCTCAGCCTGCAGATGTTGTAATATAATTCTTTTACTAGACCAAAACCACATCACACAGAAAAGCTCTTGTGACCTTGACTATCTGCATTTACTTTTAAAAATGTAATTCAAGCATTCGGCCTACATTAGAAACATAATGGAGGTTCATAGGAATGCATCTGTTGCATTGCATCCAGTATCACATGAGTTAAATATTTGTATTTGAGATTTGTAATGAAAGCCAAGTGTAAACCTCATGCCTTCTTCCCACTCCTTTATTTGCTGAAGTCCACAAAAGAGTGAAGATTTCAGGACAAAGGAGTCTTTCCAGTCAATTCTTCTAGACAAAGAAGGATCCATTTCTGTCTTGTAGTCCAGTGTTTCTCAACCTCAGCAACTTCAAGTGGTGAGCACTCCAACTCCCAGAATTTCCCAGCCAGCATGGGAGTTCTGGGAGTTGGATTCCACTCCTCTTAAAGTTACTGAGGTTGAGAAATACTGCTGAAAACTATCAAGGATTGTATGCAGAAATTGTTTTTGCCCTGTTACTTCCAATGTTTGACAGCTTCCCCAGCTTGGCACTTTTCAAGTCTGCAGATGTCAATTCCCAGGTAGCTGGGGAAATACTGGAGTTGAAGATCAGACTCCTATGCAGAATCCAATTTAGGCTGAAATGTGAAAAAGAAGCTAATTTCATAAATATCAAATGCATTTCACAAAGAAGACAACCACTAAAGCACTGTGAAAAATTTTGCCAGACTTGATTTTCATTGCAAAATAGCAATGACCAAAACATGCTCTTTTTTTTTCTTCTTTTTTACCAAGGCAAACAGGATAAAACTGTTTTGCTGCTACAATATGCTCTTCCCCAAATCATCTCAGTTACTCATGCTGAAAAAGAGAATAGTGCTCTGTTTGGAAGCATCCTCTCCCCAAAGGGCTGCCATGTCCAAGTCCACTGAATGATAATATGTGTGGGAAGAAAGCAGTGCAAATCTGGAACATGCCCATCAAAATGGCCTATGAGCAGCAACATAAGTTTGGATCCTGGTGACAAATCTCTGCAGTTTTTCAGACAAGATGTCACTTTTTTCACAAGTGACCTCTGGCTAACAACAATAACAACAAAGCCAGTTGTATTCAGGCTTTTTCTTGCATAACTGACTCTCTCATTCTTCAGAACCAATAAATCTTTAGGCCTCCTTTCTCTGTGTGAGTAAAGTGATGCCTGAACAAGTCACTGTTTTTCACTAGCATTGGTAGGAAGGGATACAGTCTTTGAGAGACTGAGCGAAGATGTTTATGCTCTTAATTTACCTGAAACATTTAAAGCATGTGCAGACCAAACCATAGAGATTCTAGTAAGGTCTTATTACACAGTCACTCTTTGCAGCTTAGCAAATCCAATGTTAGGGGCATTGTAATTAGCGTGTACTTTAATGGATCATGTCCAAAGAGCCCATCCTTCACTTCGGAGTTATTGTTGTTTTAAAGGCTGATGGAAAAAGCAGGTAGAAGCTATGGTTTTTCTCCTTTTTGTGCTTCCCCCCCCTTTTCTTCTTAGAGGGGGGACTGATTTAAAAATGATGGATAGTTTTCATGTGGTATGAAACGTAATGTTTTCTTTAGCACAGCAGGATATTCTGTTTGCAGAGTTTAACAGTGAAATATTATGCATATCTACAACTGGCCTGCTGCCAAAAATTAAATGGGGGGAAAAAGCCAGAAGATATTGCGACTCTGAACCTTAAAATGAATGCGGCCCATACAACTAATGAGCCATCTTTAACAGAAAACTATTTATAGTAATATATGATCGCTGTCATACATGTCAACATTTAACAAAACAGTAAATAATTGCTCATTTGAATGTTACCACGAACTTTCATTTGGGGTATTACATACAATATACTGCATGTTCAACGCGCCGTGTTTTTAAAGCACATTCATTTTATCTTCCCTTCCATAGGCCAAATGTTTTATTAAACTCAAGTTACTCGCTATGTAAGGAATATTTATGAAAAAAATATGCATGCTAAACTCTTGTTTGGCATCCAGAGAGCAACATTTGGCAGGCCCTATTTATCTAAATTCAGAACCACTGCTAAAACCACCATTCCCCCCTCTTCAGCTGTAGTTCATCATTTAGGATGGAAAGGAGGGCAGATGGTGGGGGAGAAGTTTACTCATTTCCACTGCAGAGGGGACAATATGTGCAGAGAATGGTGCACAGTTGTAGTGTTTGGCCTAGAAGGCCCAGCTTTTCTGTTCTTCTTATTTATTTGTTTATTAAATTTTTACACCACCCATCTAGCTTACAAGGTGACTCTGGTTGTTGTTCTATTGCAGTTCAGGTGAGATGCTTAGAACTATAGTTCTCGCACATAGTACATATGTGAATATGTGGTGGCTCAGGCTGTAAATGCCTGCTCTTAAGATCCAGCTGTCTACAATTACTGTAGGCTCGAATCCCACCAGGCTCAAGGTTGACTCAGCCTTCCATCCTCTCGGGGTGGGTAAATTGAGGACCCAAGATTGTTGGGGGCAATTAGCTGACCTTGTAAAAATGCCGCTTAGTAATAAGCAGGCATATACAATGGAATGAAGGCTACTGCTGAGCACACTGGGTTGTATCCCAAAAAATTGTAAGCCGCCCTGAGTCTTCGGAGAAGGGCGGCATATAAATGTAATTAAAAAAATATGAGTAGTAAACTGTATGTGTCAGAGAAGCGCAAAGACCTCTGGATTAGAGCTACAAGCAAGAATGTCCAAGGTTGATCCTTGGAGCAAAGAGAAATTCATAAAATGTGGAGAGAGCTGGGATAGAAAAGCATATGGTAGTTGTGCCGCTTATATGCTCTTTGGTGATTTCAAGGAACTCTGAATGCAACTTCTCTCACATGTCTATGGAAATTCTCAGTCATCCAGGTCATGGTTGTCCCAAAGGTACTTTTTTCAAGAGGTAACTGGATTTTCTTGTTATCTCTTGAAACACTGATTCTTCAAGTCGCCTCTTGAAAAAAAAAGCACCTTTGGGACAACTTCTGTCGCATACTTGTTATCTTCCATATTTTCCTGAGTAAACTCAGGAAACTGGAATCTCCATCCGGAGATTGCAGCTGGTGCAGAATGCAGCCGCACGGGTGGTGATGGGAGTTTCCTGATTCTCCCATATTACCTCCCTCCTGCGTGGCCTGCATTGGTTGCTGGTTGCGCTCCAGGTGAGATTCAAGGTTTTGGTTTTAACATACAAAGTCCTACATGACATGGGTTGCCAATATTTAAGGGAGTGACTCCTGCCGATATCGAGTGTCAACCGCCCTGTGCGAGCACACAGGCAAGGACTCCTCGGGGTCCCATCGGCAAGTCAATGTTGGCTGGTGGTTCCCCGGCGACGGGCCTATTCTGTCGCGGCCCCTGACCTTTGGAACCAACTACCCCTGGGGCTCCACCTGGCCCCTGACCTTTGCACCTTCCACCATGATCTGAAGACCTGGTTGTTTGACCAATCCGGGCTGTGACCCCTCCCTGGGGGTGGTGGTTCTTAAATTATTTTAAATTTTAACTTTGTTTAACTGTTATTGGCCTTGTGATTGGTTTAATTCTCTTTTAATTATTTATAGTTGTTACTGTTTTAGTTGTGAGCCGCCCCGAGTCTTCGGAGATGGGGCGGCATACAAGTCCAAATAATAAATAAATAAATAAATATTTTCCTGGAAGTAAAACTGTTCTCAACTGTCCCTTAACATTTTCATTGGGGATGGTTGGTTGGATGGATGGATGGATGCAAGGATGGATATCTGTTTATCCTGAAAAAGAAGTCAACTCCTAGGTTACTTCTAAGAGTTCACTTTGAGATTTCTCTCTTAATACAATAGAAGAATTCAAATACACATACCAAGAAAATCAGAAGACACACACTGATTCCTCAAACTGAGAGAGCTAAACATTCAGATGAAGAATGAGCACACAAGAATGCCCATACTGCTCAGTCATAAATACAAGGAAACGATCTGAAAAATAAATTCATGATTGCATAAAGCATAAAACACATAGATTTTTAATCTGTGATCCATGGACTACTGGTGGTCTAGGAGGGTACTACAAATATTTGTATGTGTACATGTGAATGGGAAGAGATCATCATCTTGTATATTTCTTATGCCTAGCTAGATGACAACACTTAGCTGAACTTGAACAGTGAACAGTGAACAGTGAAGCAGAACTGGAGGGCCACAAGGAAATAGCAGGACTATAAGGTAGGCTAAGTAATAAAGAAAAAAGATCCCATAAAAAAAGAAATTTCTTTACAATTGCCAGAAAAATGACCAAGACTTGTTACCACAGGTCAGACTTGGCTGAAAAGAGACTTTGCCTTAATACTTTGGATAGCTTATTATTTGCAGTTTAATTTTTGTCACAAACATTGGTTTGTAAATTTAATATCTCTGAATTTGAACACTGCTTTTACCTGACACTGGCATTAACCAATGCTTTTCACACATCTGGTGGTCAAAATGAGACCATACCCAGGCTTAATAGTCTGGAAACACTTTTGATGGCAATCTACAAGTTGGCATTAGGAAAAAGGGGAATTGGGAACCATTGTATAAGGTAAAATATTTATGAACAGTAATTAATACAATGACAATTACAGTATAATTTCCAAAGTAAAATAGCAACTAACATGCCTTTCCTTGCTGGGGAAAGGAAGGTAAACTATCCTTAATGTGCAATGATTTTTACTTTTGGAGCATTGCCACAGGGGTATATGTAAGAAAGATACAACAGCTGGATGAACTGATTTACATTGGAGAAAACAGACCATGAATTGGAGCCAACAGTGGTTTCAACCCTTTAGCTTCAGGGGCTGTTTCCTGTGAGGTTTTTTTTTTACACAATTGCTTATATTATATCTGTCAGCAAAAATGTTGAGTACAGATTTGACTCTTACTTGAAAAAGTATTTAACATCAATTATGCATATGCAGGCCATAGTACTCTGGATGGTTACAATTTTCTGCATAATATTTCCCATGGATCTCATAATTGCACTAAATAAAGCCATTGAGTACAAGCCATGGGTTTGCCTTATTCATCCTGAGCTAAAAATGGAAAATTTAGAAGTTCTAGGCTAGATTCACCCAAGACACCTAACCAATTTAGACCTATATAAGTTTTCACAAACATGTTAAGCTTGGTTAGCTCTATCTGGATTCAGTTTTTAATTGTCTATAATATTATGTAGACCCAACCCATTATGGCCCAATGCATTATCTGAATCAAGAGAATGTGTCCAATGCATTATCTGAATCAAGAGAATGTGTCAATTCAGTAATCAAATTAAATGCTATTCAATTTTTATCACCTAGCCATGATTTCTGATCACACACTGTCATATTTGTACTTCCTTAACCCTCATTAAGGTGGCAGCTTAAATCTGTGGTAGCTAAGTCTTCAGTGACATTTATCTGAAGATTTTCTCACACAATATTTGCCCAACCTTCAGAAATGTCTTTTACAGAATTTTCCATTTCTGGTATTATAACTTTCCCATCTATTGCAGTGAAGAAAATGAAAATAAAAATAAATCAAAGGAAAGAAAAAGTCAAATTATATCTCTTCAGGGAAAAGCCATCCAGCAGTTCCTAAGTCTGCTACGTTAAGCTGTGTAGAGAAAATGAGAGTTATTAATTTAGAAGAGGAAAATGTTTTTAGTAATGTTGAAGTTTGGTTGTATTTGAAGGGAAAAGAGTTTATAGCTAGAGTTTTATATAATTTGTGAGGCAAAGTAAGCTCTGATGGTAGCCGAGCAGATGATAAAGCTGCAGCAGAAACCTTTAACTCAATGGGATGACTTAAAGAAGAAATGTATAGCACAGAACCAGATGGGAAGCCATCTGGTGAGACAAAATTAGAGTGCTGGGGCACCTTAATAACTTTATTGAGACTTAAACTTTGGAAGTCAGTGTCCACTGTAAGTCGAGCAACCAATACAAATTCGAACCCTGGTCTAATCTACTATTATTTTCATGAGTGGCATGCACTTTGATGTTGTCGTGGACGAAGGAAAAAGCCGAAATCTGCCACTTAGAAAAAGCTTCCTATAATCTACAAATTGGGAACTATGGTCAAGAGCTTGCATTTCTGATTTCAAGTTGGCTCCAGGAGTTGCTTTACTGGCAAGCATTTAGCTGTGGTTATAGGTTTGTTTGGCATGTTAAACTGCACTTAACCATCCTGCTTGTTTTATTTATATTGAGGAACAATTGAGCAGCATACATTATTCATCCATTAATTTAGATCAACCAGGATGTGTGATTTAGCCTTATATGTGAATGTGGTCTTTTAAGAATGCACGGAATAGACATATAAATATCTTTCAGGCAGACCGGGATTGTTCTATCCTTGAACAGTTCCTCATTTGATAATTTACATCACATGTGGTAGTTTGCTTATTTTCCCTGGCAGCTAGGATCTTTCTAAAAGGTCAATCCTTAGGAGATCAAAAGTTCAATTTAGATCAATTTATTTATTTATTTATTTATTAATGGGACTTATATGCCGCCCCATCTCCAAAGACTCGAGGCGGCTTACAATAAAAACAAACACAATAAATATTTAAAAAAGAATTAAATTAATGGTCCCAATTAATACAAAATTTAAAAACCACCAAAATCTAAAAACACCCACCCATGGGTCACAGCCCGGATTGGTCAAATAACCAGGTCTTCAGGTCATGGCGGAAGGTGCGGAGGTCAGGGCCAAGCGGAGCCCCAGGGGAAGTTGGTTCCAGAGTTCAGGGACCGCGACAGAGTAGGCACGTCGTCGGGGGACCGCCAGCCGGCATTGCCCGGCTGATGGGACCCCAAGGAGTCCCTGTCTGTGACTTCGTACAGGGCGGTTAGTATTCGATGTCGGCAGCAGTCTCTCCCTTAAATAATAAGGACCCATGTCATGTAGGACTTTATATGTTAAAGTTAAAACCTTGAATCTCACCTGGAGGGCAACCGGCAACCAATGCAGGCAGCGCAGGAGGGGGCTAACATGGGAGGACCGGGAAACTCCCATCACCGCCCGCGCCACCGCATTTTGCACCAGCTGCAGTCTCCGGATGGTATGCAAGGGCAGTCCTAAATAGAGAGCGTTGCAGTAGTCGAGTCGCGAGGTAACAAGGGCATGAGTGACTGTACAAAGGGCATCCCGGTCCAGGAATGGGCGAAGCTGGCGAACCAGCCGGACCTGGGCAAAGGCCCCCCTGGCGACGGCTCCCACCTGCTCCTCCAACCGGAGCCGTGCATCCAGGAGGACCCCCAGGTTCCTCGCCCTATCCACAGGGGGCAACACCACTCCCCCTATGGTCAACGATGGACATTCTAAGCTGGAACGGGATGCCGGTATGTACAACCACTCAGTCTTGGCCGGGTTGAGTCGAAGCATGTTGCCGTCCATCCAGATTCGTACCGCATCCAGACAGCGAGTCATCACGGAGAGGGCATCACTGATCTGGTTTGGGGTGGAGATATTTGGGGTTATTAGAATTTGTATATGCCTAACCTATTGCAAGGAAGCACCCTAACTGGTTATAGGCAGAAGGTCCTGTATATGATTGCAGCTGCCAACCTAAGGAGTCTGAGGGCTTCAAGGAGTGAACATATATACCCACCTCTTAGGCTGCATTAAACAGTGCCAAATATTCCATCCGTGACAGCAGTTGGAGCACAATTGTCTCCGTCTTGGTTAGCACTTCTTGATTATTTTTAATTTTCTGGAATTTCATTTTTCTACTCCTTCCAGAAAATGTCAAGAAATTGAGTTTGCAATGTTGCAATGCAATGCATTGTTCTTCATTAAACAACAGTCCTAGGAAATTTTTATTAATGGGAATCTCTCCATTCCTTTGTCTGGGACATAAGATAACAATAGCACTTAGACTTATATACCACTTTACAGTGCTTTACAGCCCTCTCTAAGCAGTTTGCAGAGTCAGCATATTGCCCCCAACAATTTGGATCCTCATTTTACTGACCTCGGTAGGATGAAAGGCTGAGTCAGCCTTGAGCCTGGTGAGATTTGAACTGCCAATATGTCCTTCAACTGCCCCAAACACTGACCAGAGGAAAAATTAGCAAAAAAAATGGTGATGCCTTGTCAAAGATCCACTTATTAGTAGAGTCCTATCACATAATCAGAAACCCTTCAGATACCAGTAGCAATAGCATTTAGACTTATATACCACTTTACAGTAATTACAGCCCTCTCTAAGCAGTTTACAGAGTCAGCATATTGCCCCCAGCAATCTAGGTCCTCATTTTATTGACCTCAAAAGAATGAGATGCTGAGTCAACCTTGAGCCTGATAAGAGTTGAAATGCCAAAGTGCAGGCAGCCGGCAGGCAGGAGAAGTAGCCTGCAGTACTGCACTCTAAACCACTGTGCCACCATGGCGCATCAAAGATGCTTTATCTGAGAGCAGAGCAGGAGAAAGATGAAACAATTTTAGGTCTTTAAAGAGCAGAGTTTTTGCAAGAATTATGTGAATTGTATGGTTTGGGCCCAAAGTGTCTTTCTGCCCTTGGAAAATGCTTCTGGTTGTAGAGAAGAATTATAATATAGCTCATAGCAAAGCAATGTGACAGAGTAATAAAGATGTTGTGCAGGGTTGTACAAGAATTGTGACAAAACTTACAATAAATTTGGGTTCTCATTTTTAATTTTCAGGTATACACCCATTTCTATCTGCCTACTTTTACATAGTGTAGCTTCTGCTTATTATCCATATTAATTATCCTCAGTTGTGATGAATTTGAGTATTATTATATCATATAGCCACATTGTTGTGTGCTCTTTCATCTCATAGATCAGTATCATTTTTTTTAATTACATTTATATGTCGCCCTTCTCCAAAGACTCAGGGTGGCTTACAATTTTTGGGATACAACCCAGTGTGCTCAGCAATAGCCTTCATTCCATTGTATATGCCTGCTTATTACTAAGCGGCATTTTTACAAGGTCAGCTAATTGCCCCCAACAATCTTGGGTCCTCAATTTACCCACCCCGAGAGGATGGAAGGCTGAGTCAACCTTGAGCCTGGTGGGATTCGAGCCTACAGTAATTGTAGGCAGCTGGAACTTAAGTGCAGGCATTTAACAGCCTGAGCCACCAAGGCCCAAACCATATCATTACATTCAGGAATCATTACATTCAGGACAGTTTGAATATCTAAACAGAATCGTGTTTGGGTACACCAAGTTTGGATAAATAAAGTTTGGTCAGTTTGGAATTGAAATGGAATGAATTGAAATGGAATTAATTTCCACCACTATCTTTGGCCATACTTTTCATGAGCCTGTTCCAGCCATAATTCCTCAGCCTTATATTTAACAGGATTGCTCTCACCACCACCACCACAGTACAATTTTATTGGCCAGATTCAAAGAGAGCAAGTTAAAAAGACTCTTTCAGACTGATTAAAAGCTCCAGATTGTTGGGCACAGCCCAGGAAGTAGGCAGCATTCTGAAGCTGCATGGCACAGGAGAAAGCCCTGGCTGGTGAAGGCAATAGCAAAACACAGGAAGTCTGAGAGAAACTTCCTCTTTCTCACTGGACCTACATCTCCCACTCCAAAGGACCCTTGTCTCAAAGGTAACTATAAATCAAGGATGCTTATAGGTGTTCTGCAACATCTATCAGATCCCTACCAGATACTTTCAGATCCTTTATCAAACATCATAAAATGCCTAACAACTACATAGATTTCATACAAGAACACCAACCCACACTGAAGGTTTTGACATTCTTATATCCCATCAGAGTTTGTACTTCATGTGAATTCAGTCAAATCTTGTACAATGTTGTGAATTCTTTGTGAAATCTTCTTGGAACTTTTAGGAGCAAAAGCTGCATCAGTCAACAAGAGTGCTGGGATTAGAAAAGATAGCTGAAAGAAAAATTAGAAAAGTCAAGGAGCTGTATATCCTTTCCTGTCTACAGTTCTGTAGCTCAGCAAAGTTTTTGTTCACTTGGGCTAGTGCAACACAGCATTCAGCATCTTTTAAAAGTAGTCTTGACATAGTATGTCCAGGTAACAAGTCCTTTTCTTGAGCATTTAGATATATGTATACTCCGTGCAAGTTAATCTTTGCACTGTCCAAACATTTTCTTTTGAGAACAGTGCTACTATTACTTATTTTTCATTATTCTTAAGGTTCTTGAGTTCCAGCCCAATGAATGACTGTATAGTTTACCTTGGTCTACTAAGAACATGAGTCAATATGGTGACACCTTCAAGACTTCCAGTTCAGCTCTCTTGCCCATTTTTCTCTCTTTACACAAAAAAGCCCCACTCAATTTCTATTTGTAGTGTTTGAGAAAATAATATCAACAACAAATTGTGAATAAAAATTGATGACAATTTATGTCATCATCATCATTATTACTATCACCCAGAGCCAGTGGAAATGCTAAGCCTTATTCCAATGCATAGCAAACTGTATAACAATGCATATTATATGGATAAAAATATGTATAGAAATACATTCTTTATAGAAAAAAGGATCAAAAATATCTATTTCTTTGAAGGTAGCTAAATTCTGCTATACTATTTGTAAAATTAGGCAGACTCTGATCCATCAATTATTATATCTCTAATAGTAATATGTCTTGTTCTGTTTTATTAAGTTAAATATTTTATTTTTTTAATTCTGGTCTGTGACTGTAATATAAGACTGACTGATATCTATTTAATGTTGAGAGATAACAATTTATTTTCAATTTCAGGTTCTTTCAAAGGGCACAAATAAATATATTTAAAATGGTACAGAACAAAAAAAATAGCTCACCAATGCTTCTTAAGAACCGATAGTTTCTGTGAATATTTATTTGACTGCAGAAAAACTGGAATATATATCCATAAAACTATGATATCTACGACGTAATAATTGTCTGTCAATATTTGACTGAAATTGTAGATTGGTAAATGTATTTTTAGTTACCAATATTAGATGTTCCCAAGTCATTTGTTTGAAATGAAGAATTGTATAATTACTATATATGGCTATGAAAAAAAATTTAAATTAAAAAGCTGTAATATTGAAAAACTTGTCATTGCTTAAAAATTAGTCTGATGCACTTCCAAAGTCTGTCAAAATTCCTTTGGATTGAATTCAGTTTTGCTCTAAACTTCCAAAAACAAAATGAAACAAAACACAGCACAGCACAGCACAACACAAAACAGAATGTATATCTGGATTTATAATCTCCCTGTGCATAGATACTAGCACCGTATCATTACAAGAACATG
This sequence comes from Naja naja, assembly GCA_009733165.1. Lineage (NCBI taxonomy): Eukaryota > Metazoa > Chordata > Lepidosauria > Squamata > Elapidae > Naja > Naja naja. The sequence goes on along the minus strand of CM019148.1, from coordinate 170,075,847 downwards.
TTGTTATGTAAACATATTTCCCACTGTGATCAGGTCTATGAACATAATTCCTTAAATGACCAAATTTTCTCTTGCCTGTTACTTTTTAATAAAATCTTACATATGGCAGAGAAATCATGTCATAATTATCCATAGTGGAAGGAGGAGAGAATACAGTTACTAACATAGGATATCAGAAAGTTGAGCCTCCTGATGACTATCCTTTAACAAGCATGGAAAAGGTAGTCACACATTTGACAATTTCCAAGTTGCCAGTGCTTGGCTACCCCCTGCTGGGCTATTAAAGTCCCAGGCCTTTAAATACCAGGAGGAATATATAATGTAAGCCAGCCGTAGAGAAGATACAGAGCCAACCAACATTATCTGTACTCCTAAAGGAGAGTAGATTTAATTTTCTTAGCTATGTTAAGCAATGAATAGCTGTGGCAGTAGAGCAGTTGGAGATTAAACAAACAGATATCAAATTATTTGTGATGGTTTCCTCAGAATATTCATCGGTTAGTTGTAGAATTCCTTAAAGCTCAGAAACAAAGGTGTGCATAAAAAAGAGTAAAAGGATATTGCTTGTATATACTTAGTACTTACCATATTAAATAAAAGAAAGAAAAAAAGGTACTAAACTATTGATGAGAAGGGGGTTAAGTCGAGAATCTTCAGGGAAATATTTATTACATACTTCCCATCCCAGGGGATGCTTGACAGACACTTGAGAATACTTCTAACCCACAGGGAAGAAACTCTTTTCACATAAGCTTGTGCTGTGGAATTTGATGCAGAAAATTTGCTTCCAGATGTGGCCAACTTTCAAGTTACTAAATTTTAAAAACAAATGGGAAGAAAAGGAACAACTTGCTATAAAATGTAAGCCAGCTGCATGTGTCAAAATCCAGGAATATGTAAACACAAGTGAGAAGGGGCCATAGAGATTTGCCAGTGGTATAGAAGGCACTTGACTATTATCATAAAATTTCAATACTAAACATTTTCCCCCTTCTGTATATTTTCCACCATAAACAAAAAATAAATCAACACTTCTACTGCATAAACAGGGTCTTAATATTTAGTCATAAAGTCCCCTGTTATGTCACCATCAATTTCTATCCAGCACATAAGAAGGGATAAGAAAGATGTGTATTAACAATGTATCCCTCAGAAGAATATTTAAAATATATTTACTAACAAATGAACACACACACACACATGTGCATCTATGCATAAACACCACTCTTAACCTTTTACAAACCTAATTTATTTAAATACAGTACAACCTATATATGAGAAAAGTGTCTGTGTGTTTGAGAGGAAAAGAGAAGGAGAAAAGAATATAGTTAAGTATCTATGGAGATTTTCAATCATTCAGGTCATGATTGGGCCAGAAGCGCTTTTTTCAAAAGACAACTGGACTTTCTTTGCTTTCTTTGCCATCCAAGAATGGAAAAAGCTTCTTGGATGAGAAGCAAAACGTCTTCAAGGAAAAACAAAGAATGTCCAGTTGTCTTTTGAAAAAGCGCTTCGGGGACAAATACAGTAAATATTTACAAAGTAGAGACATATAAAAATCTTCTAACCAGACTGAAGCCAATATAATATCTGTCTATTTTTCCTTGCGAATCTTTGTGAGTAGGAAGACATTCAGTGGGAGTCTTTTTTAAGGTAATTTTAATTAGTTTTAATGATTATTGGGCTTGTACTATTTAATTATTTTTTAAGTAATTTATTGTATTGTGTTTTATTCTGTGAGCCGCCCTGAGTCCTTAGGGAGAGAGGGTGGCATACAAGTCTAATAAATTACTATTATTATTATTATTATTATTATTATTATTATTATTATTAAGGAAAAGAAAATCAAAACAGGGCAACTTCAGCAGCAAATTTTTATTGCTTTTTTTTTTTAATTACATTTATATGCCTCCCTTCTCCGGAGACTCAGGGCGGCTTACAATTTTTGGGATACAACCCAATGCGCTCAGCAATAGCCTTCATTCCATTGTATATGCCTGCTTATTACTAAGTGGCATTTTTACAAAGTCAGCTAATTGCCCCCAACAATCTTGGGTCCTCAATTTACCTACCCCGGGAGGATGGAAGGCTGAGTCAACCTTGAGCCTGGTGGGATTCAAGCCTACAGCAGTTGTAGGCATCTGGAACTTAAGTGCAGGCAATTAACAGCCTGAGCCACCAAAACTTTTATATAGCTTGGCTAGCGTGGCTCTCAAAAGAATCCTGAAAATTAGAGCTAAATGGAAATGTCAATGTTTCTCAGGGAATGTTTTCTATGGAGAAGTAGGGTCAAGATGACTCTTAAACCATTTTAAGTTTGTGATGCAAATGTGCCTTTCAAACATTTTATTTCCCCCCTCCACCAGACAGTTAGCAAATAATAATATTACTTCATAAACATCATTATTATTTATATTTAATATGATATAGACTTTTTGGAGAGTTGCATTGAATACTAAAACAAATTCAGTCTCACAATTAAGGAAGTAAGCTGTATTGCTGACCCCCAAAATGGTTTTCAACATATTCCAAGAAGTCAGTTTTGATCAATGTATACCAAGGCCAATATTTTTTACTCAATTATCTGTCTTTGATAAATGAATCATCAACATCATCTTCATAATCATCATCATCTTCATTTCTTCATTTCTCTCTCTCTCTCTTGTGTTGCAATCATTCTTTAATAGGGATAACTCTCCTCCTCCACAGCTCTTTCAGTTCATCATTCTAACAAACTTCCTTTTTCATATTTCCCAATAACTTAACCCCAACATTTCAGTGGCAGCCTGTAATATAGTTTGTTTCATTCTGTTTTTAGTTTCAGCATCTTCTTTTTGTATTCATGATTTTTGGAAATTAATTTATCTCCTAATATTTCTGCACATAGGGATTATACTTTCTTTTCTTTTTTAATTTGTCCTGTTTTTATTCTTTCACACTCTTCCTATTTCTCCATTCTCATTTTTCCAAAATTCTACTTTTGACAGTATCAAAAATGGTCTGTTTCACATTCAGAATCTCTCATCTCTCTTGTGCCCATCAATAACGTCTCATCATAAACAATCAGATCAGTCGTGTCTTTTCATTTTCATGTCTTTTCCATGTGTATATATGAATAGATTTATGCTTAAATCATTCACTTGAAACAGACATTTTCCTAACCAGATGTTCACCAGTCATCATTCTCCTTCCTTCTTGAGACTTTAAATGACCCTGGCACTTTTTTTCAATGTGTCTTGCTCTTACCCATCAATTTATAGCCCCTTTAGCATCACATTTACTCAGAATGTTGCACTATTTTCCTGCAAACCCATTCATGATATTTTCCATTACTTCCCTTTATACCAGAATAAAACATGCAGTTATTTATTTATTATTATTTATTATTTATTATTTGAACTTATATGCCGCCCCATCTCCGAAGACTCGGGGCGGCTTACAACTAAAAAGCAAAGAACAATAAATACATTAAAAAACGATAAAATCAGAATTATAAGCCCAAATATTTATAAAATGAGTTAAAAATTTAAAAATAACCCTCCCCAAAGGGTCACAGCCCGGGTTGGTCAAATAACCAGGTCTTCAACTCGTGGCAGAAGGTGCGGAGGTCATAAGTTAGTTATGACTAACTTATGGATTTCTAGTTTCATACAAACTCATAAAAGTACAGATGAGACCAATTAATGTTTTCCGATATACAGATAAGTCTTTTTATTCTCACACTTTCACTGTCCTGTAAGTATGTATCAACTTCATCCCAACAGTTTGGGCTACTTTCATTCAAATGAATTACATCCTTCCCTTTCTCTTAGTCTTCCAGACTCGTGCATATCAAATCAATGCTCTTTTTAGAAAAAAAAACATTTTATTAGGTTATAAAGTATTATGAAATGCAAAATACAAAAGTAAATAAAAGAGCAGTGAGAGAGGAGGGGGTGGGAGAGAAAGAAGTGAGGAAAGGTAGGGAAAAGAAAAAGAAGCATTGATTTCCAACTGTCTCTGTTGCAGTGGAATAGGGCATTAGCATCAAATCACAGCTTTTTGTTTTTCCATAATAATAAGAACAAGTCATTTCTATAAAGATCTATCAATCTAATCTATAAAACCCAAAGTCAAAGTTACATTCTTTTCCACATCAAGCACAAAATTCAGAAGCGGTTTCCATGTGGAAACAAAAATACTTACGTTTTTTTTCTTTAATCATGGTAGCCAGTTTTGCCATGTCAGCCAACTCCATCAACTTATGCAACCATTCTTCCATGGTAGGTATCAAAGTGTCTTTCCATTTTTACACATACAATAGTCTTGCTGTGGTCAACATGTATAGTAACAAATCCATGCTCTTGAACATTGATACCCCAAGTCATTGACTTCCATATGCCATAATCATCACCATGTTGGCTTGTATGTCACAAGCTCAGCCAAATTTTACATCAAATTTTCCCCAATGTTATTTGCTGGAATAATGCTGAAGCTGAACTTGGCTACAAATAAATGAGGCCATCTTTCATTACCATAGTGCAATGGGATCATCATCATCATCACTTCTCAGTCCTTTTGACTAGAATAAAGTGTATAGTAATTTCAAAGCTTCTATTTATTAATGCATTGGTTTCCAGATAGTGCTGATGTTTCACCAGCCATGTAACTAGCTTCTTTAGAGTGGAGTTGAAACAGCTTTGAAACAGCAGATCTGTGCAATGTCCTTTCGATATTGATTTTAACTGAACACTTTCATCTTTTATGCATGATGGGCATTTATGAATATTTGGGCTCTTTTTTGACAGCTGAATTAGTCTTCAAGACCACATAAAGTGTGCCATCATCAGTTGTGCCATTCCCATTCCTGATCCCTGTTCTGTTGTAGGTATGAGGTCAGAAAATGGTGTGGCCCAAGTTAAGAAAAAGAATTAATAGATTCTCCTAGCTTCACTTCTCCTTTCACCAAGCACACTCTGTTCTAGGGAAAAATAGTTACCAAGCACTCCCCTTAATGTCATGGTGGTGGTAAGTTTACACAGTGATGAAATTGATTTTTTACATGGAAAGTCATTCAACTAAAGCAACATCATGGCAGCATCACATGATGTATTAGGACTTTTTTCCCCTTTGCTAAACTGGACGTGGACATGGCCATGGAGTTTGACAGCCCTGAACTAAAGATAGCATGTGCTAAAAGGAAGCTCAGAGTGGAATAGAAGAATTCTCCCAGTGCCCATTGCCTGTTGTATGGGCTATGGTTGAACATGAGTCTAGTGCTCAGATAAAAGACATAGAGTGGAAACTTGCAGCTACTAAGATTGTTGGATAAGTAGGTACAAAAACAGCCAGGGAAGTGACTGAAGCCCAGGAAATATGTCCCTCATCAGTCAACAGGAGTGCTGATTTACCACCAGCTTATCATGTACTTAGGAGGCAAGGGCTTTGCAGCACAAGAAAATAACAGCCAACAACATAATAGCTGCCCATCAATACCTCAATCAACAACTAAAAAGCCATACACAACCAGGCACCATATAAATACCACACAGAGAATAGCCCAAAGCAAACATTCTGCTAGAGAGAAGTTTCCTGAGGAAAGGTTCCAGCACAGGTCCAAAAACTCAGAAGACTAAATCTCTGTTCCTGGTGACCGATCCAGATTGCATCCTATATGCATTTGGAGTCTCAAGAATGGGTGAGATTTCCCAAAGGACATTTTGTGATGCCCCTGAAAATAGTGATGTATTATATCTAATATAAGTACTTCTTAAATTTATATTCCCCCATAGGGTATTCCCCTAAATATTCACCTATAGAATATTCACCTTTAAAAAAGCATGTTTTTCATTATTCAGACTTTCTTTTCACAAATCTATCAGAGTTAACCTGAATACTAGGTGTATTTTTTTAAAAAAATCTATGAAGACCAAGATGGCTTATGGAGGAGCAATATAAAAGGAATTATCAGTCATTTAACCTTCCTGAAAAGATCACATAAAATGAATTCAAAGAACTACATAGCATTTATAAGCAAGGAGATAAAGAAGAAACTAAAATTTAGTGGTTGACCATCAAAGAAGAAAGTCCTATATTCAATTTTCTTGCTCCTGTCCCTGTTATAAACAGCAACAGATGTACAAATTGAAGCAATCACTCTCCCCATGAATAGAAAATGGTCTGTTTCTTTCTCATTGCATGACTTGTGTACAGTGATACCTTGGTACTCATCATTAATTGATTCTGGAAGATGTGATGAGTACCAAAAATAATGAGTACCAAACATTTTTCCTCCATAAGGAATAATGTAGTGAGTCACAAAGCAGCCAACACCAACAAGTTCTAGCTTGTTCATTGAGTACCCAACAAACAATGAGTACCAGGCAAAATTTTTCCTGTCAAAATGCATTGAGTATCAAATTTGAGAATTCCAAAGCTGTTGAGTACCAAGGAATCACTGTATTTACAGATTGTGTGTACATAGACTTATTCCGAAGGTTTTGTGCCTAAAAGAGGAAAGTAGAAGTGGCAGCACCCCTTACATTCACCTTTGCAATGCAATTCTATATATGTCTATTTAGCATGACCCCACCCACCCCGAAGTAAGCCTTGAAGATGAATCCAAAATTCTTATAGACATTCCAGCATCAATTACTGTATACAGGAGAAGCCAATGTTGCATCTCTGCAAGAACAAACTGTGTCACTGATGCACTGGGTGAGTCCAGTCAATGTTAAGCTTGGTTCTCCATGGGAAGACTATGAAGCCAGAGCTATCTCTACTTTTCTCCATGTAGGCTTTTGATTGGTTTATACCAGAGGTGGTATTCAGCAGGTTCTGACCAGTTCTGGAGAACCGGTAGCGGAATTTTTGAGTAGTTTGGAGAAACGGCAAATACCACCTCTGGCTGGAGATTTTACAGTATCCTTCCCAAGCCACGCCCACCAAGCCATCACCACAGAACCGATAGTAAAAATATATGAACACACTGGTTGAAGTTCAGCTGGTGTCAAATTATGACAGTCGTGTATAAGCTCCCATTGAAATAATTGGATTTTAAGCTTGTCAAGCATCACTTAATCTGCAATCAATTCTCTGGCCACGATTGATGGCTATCTAATTTTTAAACAAAACACCGATCCTTCTTTTCCTCCTATTCCATACATGTGGAAGTTTCATGGCCAATTCTTTCCTCATCTTCTGCATAAGACAGTTAAGATGCTAGGATACAGAATAACATTATTTCCACACACTTCTTTATTAGATGCATGGAGCAGAAACCCTCCTTCTCCAATTTGCAATTCTAACAGAATAACTATTTTTAATTGACCTAAGAACAGAAGAGTAAATTCTAATCTAAAAAGAATTTTTACAAAGCAGATGTTTCTTCCTGTGAGTACTGGTACATTTCTACCCTCTGAATGATCTCTGCTTTTGTATGCCTAATTAAATTTTAGAGGTCCCTTGCTCAAATAAAGATTTATTAGCTGTTAAAACCCTAGCATAATTCTTCTACCACCTACATGCTCTCCTTTAACATATTTACAAGTATAAAGACTTATTCACTATAAAAACATGAATGATTTAATGTTGCCACATTATTGGTGTCAATTACTAAAATTCAGACCTAAGCTATAGTTTTTTGAACACTCCATATTTAATTATAAATTTGTCATCTTTTTTTTAAAGAGATTCTCTTAATTTTGAAGATCAAGTTGGTCAAGCCAAATGAGGACCTTCTCAAGACTGCCTTTCTGAGAGCAGAGATTCTGAGAAATTAAGACCCATGGAATAATTACAAGATAATCCCTTATATTTTACAAATCAAACTTCCATGTGAATCATTTACACCATGCTAATTAAAGGTATGAGTATAAAAAATTTGTCATGCATGCTTTTAGGAAGGGCAATTGTTAGCTTCTATTTATCTGAAATGATAAGGTGATTCCATAGTCATTAATTCTACTCTTCATCCATTTTTTTTCTTTTAGCTTTTGCTTTTTCATAGTTTTAAAGTTATTCTGACATACCATAACATCTTTTACTTGGTCATCTTTCAAAATCTTCTCAACCTGATGGTTCCAATAGTTTTTACTACATTCAATTTTAAACCTCTGGCAAAATTTCCCATGAATAATTTTGGCAACTCAGTCACGACTCTGATTGTAGTCAGTTTGTGAAATTTTACTGCAACTACCAATCAAATGGTCAATTACTTCATTTTTTTTACTACAAAGGCCACTTTTGCTGTTATTTGTTGCTTGTTGAATGTATTAATTCAAATTAATTAATGAATTAATTGGCAAAGCCTGTTCTTGTACTGCTAAAATTTAGTCTTCAGATTCTTTTTTTAACACCCCTGATCTCAACCATGTAGGGGTTTTATCAGCTTTTGCATGTCTAATATTAAAATATTGGCTTGTTTTTCCAATTAACAAATCAGTTTTCAATTGTTTCTTTTCTATTTTCAGGCTTCACCTTGTTGTTTTTGTTATGTATGTAGGTTTGAATGTCATTGGTTGAGTTTGAATTGTTCTTGTAAAATGTCAAATAGGATTGGTTTAAATAGTGCGGGAAAACCCTGCACTCTGATTGGCTGGCAACTACGGCTGCTGGCTATAAGAAGCAGCCATAGCCCAGCCAAGTCGGGTCCATTCCAGCTGTAGTCACTTAATAAACTCTTCACTGAAGCTCTTCGCGTCTCACTCTTCATGCAAACTTAACACTGGTGACAAGGGTGGGATTCCCCTGAAGAAGAGAGGACGCGGAAGACAAGCAGAAGAGCGAGATGGCTGCGCTGAACACCCCCCCAGCCCGTTCGATCCGGCAGCAGAAGACTGGGAATCGTATGCGGATCGCTTCCAAATGTATTTGGAAGGAAACGACCTCGCCGACATCCCGAGAAGAGGAAGAGGGCGATATTTCTCACGCACTGCAGTCCGGCACTCTTCAAGATGGCGAAGGCATTGGCGGGAGCTGCAGACTTGAAGGTAATGGAATGGCTGGATTTAGAAAAGCTTTTAAGAGCCCATTACACCCCACAAGTATCGTGCCTCATTAAGAGACACGAATTTTATCGTCGGGTTCAAAGGGAAAGCGAAAATGTTAACGACTTCATGGCAAGTTTAAGGGACATTGGGGGTGCTTGTGAGTTTACCAACTTAGAAGAGGCCATGCATGATCGGTTTGTTCTAGGCCTTAAAGATAAGGTCTTACAGAGCAAATTACTAATGAAACCTAAGATCACGTTTAAGGAGGCCATAGAGGAAGCTGTTTCAGCGGAAGCAACCAAGTCCTCAGCAGCAGCCATGAAGAAAATTAACAAGGCCTCAAGCCATTCTGATGTGGAAAAGTCCACAACAACCCATTGCAGCAAATAGATTCTGATTCAGACTGTAGTGAGGTGGAGGAAGGAATTTATAGACTCAGAATGGAGAAGAAAAGGAAAGACCTTGGAAAAAGAGGCAAGAATTTTATTGCAGAGGCTGTGGGGGGCACCCCGCACTGAATGCAAGTTTTTAGACACCATCTGCCTACGTTGTGAGAAAAGAGGTCACCTAGCAAGAGTCTGCAAATCATCCAGAACTCCACCTAGTAGGAAGAAATTTCCTGAGAAAGAATTCAAGCCCAACAACTTCAGTGAGAAAATGGGGTGCAACTCAGAAGCAAATGGGAAGAATGAAACTCATCAAACAGTCACCATTGGTCATTCTTCACCCTTGAGAAGCAGAAAAGTACATGTGAAGGTACTTCATTGAAGGAAGGCCTTGCCAAATGGAAGTGGACTCAGGCTCCTATTTATCTATGGTGTCATGGGACACTATTCACAGGCTACTTCCCAACATTCAGAAGAAACATTTCCAGAAGCAAGCACTGACTCTTAAAGACTACCAAGGGAACAAGATTCCAGTAGTTGGAACAAGAGAATTCAACGTGAAGTTTAAAGGCCACACCAAACGTTTGCCCCTGACCATCGTGGACAAGGATCGCCCAAGCTTGCTGGGACTTGAGTGGTTCAATCCACTAGGCATCGAGGTGACTGGCATCAATCACGTGAGCAACTCTGAATGGGAGGAGGCCTTGAAGTCTGAGTTTCCAGAGGTCTTCAGCGAAGGATTGGGCAAGTATATGGGGACCCCTATCACTTTCAACCTAGATCCCAAGGTGCCCCAATTCGTTTAAAGCCCAGAAGGGTCCCATTTGCTTTAAAGGAAAAATTGATGCACAATTAGACAAATTAATAGCTCAAGGGGTTTTAGAGCCCACTGACCACTCCAGATGGGAGACACCCATAGTCACACCAGTCAAGACTGATGGGTCAGTAAGAATCTGTGGAGACTATAAGGGGACACTGAACCATGCTGCTGCAGCAGAGCACATATCCAGTTCCAGTGGTGCATCATCTGTTACATTCACTTGGCAGGGGTACAGTCTTTGCCAAATTGGATCTGGCCCAGGCATATCAACAACTAACAGTTGATGATGCCACTGCAGAGGCCCAAACCATTGTGACTCATAGAGGTGCTTTCAAATGTAAAGGTTACAATTTGGAGTAAGCGTGGCACCAGGCATCTTTCAAAGCCTTATGGAAAGAATGCTCCAAGGACTGCCAGGGGTAGTGCCTTACTTTGATGATGTGTTAATCTCTGCTGAAAATGACACTCAGTTACAAGAAAGACTCAGAGAAGTCCTTACCAGATTCAGGAAAGCGGGGTTAAAAGTCAAGGAAGAAAAATGCACTCTTAAAACTGACAAGGTTGAGTTCCTGGGCTACATGATTGACAAGCATGGCATCCACCCTACAGATGCCAAGGTTAAAGCAATCAAAGAAGCCCCTAGACCTAAATGCAAAACAGATTTGCAAGCCTTCCTTGGACTCATTAACTTTTATCACATGTTCCTACCTCAGAAGGCAACCATTGCTGAACCATTGCACAGATTACTTGATAAAAGTCTGTTTGGGTCTGGGGCAGGAAGGAACAATCAGCATTTAACAGTATTAAAGACTAATCACGTCTGATGCTGTACTGATACAGTTCTCTGAGAATTTGCCTGTTGTACTGACTTGTGATGCATCCCCTTTTGGAGTGGGGGGGTTTGAGCCACAGGCTTCCCAGTGGGAGAAGCCCCTATTGCATTTTACTCTCACACTTTGACCAAAGCAGAGAGGAATTACAGCCAATTGGACAAGGAGGCATTGGCAATTGTTGCAGCTGTTAAGAAATTTCATGAATATCTGTATGGGAGAACATTTACCATTGTTACAGATCACAAACCTTTGTTAGGCATTGTGGCAGGAGACAAGCCTACACCTACTATCCTGTCACCAAGAATGCTGAGGTGGACTGAATTTCTTGCTGCTTATTCATACAAACTTATCCACAAGCCTGGCAAGGACATTGGACATGCTGATGCACTGAGTCGTTGCCCACTTCCTTGCCACAAGGAGGACTTTGAACCTGAAACACACACCTTTTTCCTAGAAACTGTTGCCAAGCTTCCAGTTCATGCTGCTGAAATTGCCAGAGAGACTGCCAAAGACACTGTGTTGGCTCCTGTTATAGGCTGGATTAAGAAAGGTTGGCCTCTTCAAGATCTACCTCACCTTGCCCAACCTTTTAAGTCCAGGCAAACTGAATTATCTGTATTAAGAGGATGTATTTTGTGGGGTAACAGGGTGGTTATTCCTGCAAAACTGCAAAGAGAGGTTTTGGAAATGTTACATGAGGGTCATCCTGGTATTGTAAGGATGAAGGGATTGGCCAGGAGTTATGTATGGTGGCCAGGTATTGACAAAATGGTTGAAAACTGGGTTGCATCTTGTCCCAACTGTCAGGTAGTCAGGCCTGCACCACCTCTCGCCCCCACACAGGAATGGGAATGTCCTAGGGGCCCATGGTCCAGGATTCACATTGATTTTGCTGGCCCTACCAGAGGGCACACCTTTCTTATTATAGTAGATGCATATTCCAAATGGCTAGAGGTAATCCCCATGGCATCCACCACAACTGATGCTGTCATCAAACAGCTCAAAAACTTTTGTAACCCACGGGTTACCTGATGTTCTTGTCTCTGACAATGGCCCTCAATTTACATCCAACCTTTTTGAATCCTATTTAGCACAACAGGGTATCAGACATGCCCTTACTGCCCCTGGGCACCCTTGGCTAACGGCCGGGCTGAACGCATGGTACGTTTTACCAAGGAGAAGCTTCAGCAACTGGGTCCTGGGGACATCACTGAGAAAGTTGAAAAACTTCTTAGTGTTCAGCACATCACTCCTAACCCATCTAATAACTTATCCCCAGCAGAGTTGTTGATGGGTAGGAAACTTAGGTCTTCCCTTGACCGCCTTCATCCCACTTACGCACCCAACGCCACTAGATTCCACTTCCAAAGTTCGCACATTCAGTGTGGGTGATTCTGTTTATGCTAAGAACCTTATAGGTGAACCTTTGTGGATTCCTGCTGAGATAACTCAGATCACAGGCCCTCGTTCTTACAGGGTGCAAACAGAGGATGGACTCCTCTGGAGCAGGCACATTGATCAACTTAGATCCAGGTTCTCTCAGGAACATCGCACTTGTTCCTCTCTAGTTCCCTCACCTGATGTCAATTCTAGGGGAAGGGGAGGAACAGGAGGAAAATCAGCAAGCAAGAATCAACCCCATGTGTAACGAGCCATTACGACAGGAACCATTCCAAAACCTGTCACAATGCCAAAATCCATCCTTAGAAGTGGAAGATTGTACATCACTACCTGACTTGGGTGCTGACATTGGGCTGGAGATGGGTTGGGAGGAGAGACCAGATTCTAACAATCAAACAGGGTCTTCTTTCACAGGAAGTCCCAGTGGGGAAATGTCAGCAGACACATTTCCTCTCTCACTGGGTGAGAATGTTAAAACTTCTGAACCACGAAGGTCTCAACGTACATGCAAGAGCCCCACCTATTTAAAAGAATACATTAGATAGGTTGGGGTTTGGTATGGACTGAACCTAGTGGGGAGGGGTGTTATGTATGTAGGTTTGAATGTCATTGGTTTAGTTTGAATTGTTCTTGTAAAATGTCAAATAGGATTGGTTTAAATAGTGCGGGAAAACCCTGCACTCTGATTGGCTGGCAACTACGGCTGCTGGCTATAAGAAGCAGCTGTAGCCCAGCCAAGTCGGGTCCATTCAAGCTGTAGTCACTTAATAAACTCTTCACTGAAGCGCTTCACGTCTGACTCTTCATGCAAACTTAACAGTTTTCAGGACTTTCCTTGACTGATTTCCCTCAGCAAAGATGCTTGGCTTTTCTTATTGTAGTAATTCAAGCCATGTTTTTCTTCTTCCACAGTATGTTTCAGCTGTAGTAATCTTCTACCCCCTGAACAGTATCACCTTTTGGGTGTATAGGATTATGCATCATTACTAGTTTTCTTCTGATCCAAGTTATCAAGTTCCATCTGGGTTCAGTCAACTATTTCTGCTGTATATTGAGTAACAGGCACTGCACAGGTATTACCTGTTTTAATGATGTTTCCACTATTTAACTTTGATTTCAAAATTTTCCAAACTTGTTTGATTATTAAAGATAATAATATTAGTAATAATAATAATAATAATAATAATAATAATAATAATTTATTAGACTTGTATGCCGCCCTCTCTCCCTAAGGACTCAGGGCAGCTAACAATATAAAACTCATTACAAATTTTACAATAAAAAGAAATTAAACCAAATACAAGCCTAAGAATGAAAATTCAATTAAAATTTTAAAAACCCTCTAAAACAGACCCACCCCTCCCCTTGTTTAGTCCAGACCGGCCTGTTGAAAGAGCCAAGTCTTAAGGTCATGGTGGAAGGAGCAGAGATCGGGGCCAAATGAAGGTTCAAGGGGAGTTGGTTCCACAGGGTGGGTGCTCCTACAGAGAAGGCCCTACCCCTGGGCACCGCCAACTGACAATGTCTGGCTGATGGTATCCCAAGGAGGCCCTGTCTGTGGGAGTGTACTAACTAGTATTACTCAAATTCTGAAAATGATCTATAATTCTAATACATGAAAAATTTATGAAATGTTTCCAAATGTGCAAATTAGGTCTTACCATAACTGGAGTTTGGTTGTGCTGAATATTTTCCCAAAAGTTTGACGGGGAGAAGAATCAGGTAGTAAATAGTAAGCCCCATATTTTGGTGGTTTTAAATCCATCTGCTAAATCCACTACTGTTCCTAGATCCCTTCGGAACTAGAAAATAGAAGAAAAGTAAATTAAACATTCTTTACATGAGTATACCTTAATCAACTGCATTACAGGTGGTCATTGACTTATGACTACAATTGAGCCCAAAATTTCCATTGCTAAGCAAGACAGTTCTTAAGTGAGTTTTGTCCCAGTTTGTTCCATCTTTCTTCCATTGTTGTTAAGCAAATTACTGCAGTTGTTAAGTTAGTAACTCAGTTGTTAAGTGAATCTGACTTCCCCATTGACTTTGCTTGTCAGAAGGTGGCAAAAATTGATCAAATGATGCTCATAGGACACTGCAACCATCATAAATACAAGCCAGTCACCAACCATCCAAATTTTGACCATGCTGCAACAGTCCTAAGTATAGAAAATGGTCATAAGTTACTTTTTTCAGTACTGTTATAACTTCAAAACTAAGAACTGTAGTAGTAAACTACCAGAGAATAAAATCTTACCATGCAACTCCTTCTTATTCTGTGTTCACTCATTGTTGATTACAAGGATCCAGAGACAATTTCATCTAGAGGCATACTATTTAGGATGACTGGTTTTATGTAACATAAGTGCTACAATTAACCGTATAGAGCAGACAGATAGATTTAAAGTAAATGAGAGCAAATTTCTCTTAGCAATATAAAACTCAAATGTGTTTGTTTCTTTTTCTCCAAAATAAAGCAAACAAGTCAATTTATATGTGTAGACATCTATATAATTTCTTTCCCACAATTTAAGATCTATGAACCACAAAACTAAAAATAAAATTATACAGCCATCTGTTATTTGAACAGCAAGCATTGTATTTTTCTCCCTAATTATATAGGATATGGCAAGATACTGGGAAAAAAAGATTATTCTTGCAAGACTCAAATCGTGAATGGTTAAAATACTTCTTGTTTAATAATTGCTGTTGTTCATTAGTGTGAACCAAAGATATTGTCTATCTGAGACAATAACATCTGTACCCCATATTTCATTATCACCAAACTTCACATTTCACACAAAAAGAATAGCTAGCAAAGCCTTACAGCTTTAATTAGTTTCTACCATAGCTGTGAAGGTCAGCCAATTATTGTGTGTGAAATTTCAATATGAAGCGGCTGAATTGAAGACAGCATTGCAACATTGTGAAATGTGTAGTGCTGTAAATCTAGCTTGATGTGTGTGTGTGTGTGTGTATTCAGGTATTCACAATTTTAAGATTCATTGACTAACTTTATATATTTCAGTAAAGGGGAAGAAAAGATACAATTATGGATGGTGTCTTATGCTCTTAGTTGTAACATAATGCTCAGGAGATGGACACACACCCTTTCAAGGGATGAAACCCATACATATGAAGCTAATTTTATAATGATATGAATCACTTCCTACATTTCCCAATGCTTACTGTAACTTAAAAGGGCATTGTCATTTTTCTAAATAAATTCTTCTTTGTGGTGGCTTTGAGAAGACATTGAATACATTTCAGTTTAAAGTGAGATTTAATGAATCTCAGTGATGCTGGAGTAGTGTGTAAATCTTCAGAAGTACTACAGTTATGTTACACAGAACTGTGGATAAACGCAAGGTCCAAACATGAACTTTAATTTCATTTATTTGTTCTTCTGCTGTTGTAGTGGTACTGATACCTTCCAAAGAGAAAGTGGAATGAACACTTTCCAAGATAAAGAGTTTAGAAAACCAAAATAACTGTTGATTATGCGCCATCAAATTAGGGTCAACTCATAGCAACTGCATAGAGAAACCTTCTCCAATGTGAAATGTAAGTGCCTCTGAATTCAATTCAATGCTTATTCCGACTTCCAATAAATGCTCAATACTAAACACATTTATTAGCTCACAGTCTTAGAACCTTCTTATTGGTACAATAGAAAGAAAACTCCCAGTCGCCTACTAATATCAGGCAGATAATGTAAGGAGTGATCATAAAGCTTGCTTCAGCAGATAAGAAGCTGTTCCTAGAAATTTACAAGCCACCAAGGATCAAAAAGCTTGCATTCTGGATATGTCTAAAGGTGAAGACTCTAAAAAGTAGATCAATTTGTCATTTGAAAAGCTCACACTTCTGTGATTATAAATAATCTAGTCTTTCTCTACAGTCAAAAGGTGAAAGATCTAAATCATAAGGTTATCTAACTATGTTTCTTATGGTTATCATAAAAAAGAAAGAAAAGGAAAAGAGAAGAGAAGAGAAGAAAAAGGGCAGGAAAAGTTATTTATTCAACTGTAAGATCACAATTCAGGTGCTTTTCCTGTGAGCTCAAGTTGGCAGTCATCTAAACTTCTACACTGTATAAAAATGTGGAGACTTCAGTCTTCTATAAACAAATATATATGTTAAAGGTAAACAGTTTGCTTGGATTTTTGTCCTACCAGGAGAAGAATACATTTAATAGACAAGTAAAGTTGCCCCAATCCTGAGACAGAGTTATCTCTGAAGAATGTCAGCCTCATGCATCTCCCTGATTTCATCTACTATCTTCAAGGGTCCATCTCTTGTCAAAATACAGAAAGAAATGGACCTAGCTGAAAATCAGCTGATGTGTAGTTCTTGTTGTTGCTGTTCGGTTCCTAAGTCATGCCCAACTCTTTGTGATTCCCTGGACCATAGCACACCAGCCCCAGCCCCATCTTCCACACTGAGTCTGTCCAAATCAATGCCCACTGCGTTGTTGACACTATCTAACCCTCTCATCCTCTGCCGTCCCCTTCTCCTTTTGCCTTCAATCTTTCCCAGCACCAGATCCTTTTCCAATGAGTCCTCTCTTCCCATTCAGTGTCCCTGTATACTTGCCCAGCTGGTTGTCAAAACGTCACTGAATTCCCGCTCCAACTCTGCCTGCTGCCAGGCTGGGGGTGGTGGTCTCCATTGCGTGGATGCCAGTAATGCTTATTTGAAGTGGTTGGAACCATTCTCTTCCAAGCAGACTGGGTAGGTCCTGGTCTACTATTGTGATTGGTAGATTACCCTGGAAGTTGCCGTATTCCACGTGGGCTGTCTTCTTCCCTATAACTGGTATGCAGCAGCCTTGGTAGTCTCTCAAGGTGATGGTCTGTGGCTCCAACTGGTCGTGCCTCTGTTTGGGTTGGAGTCTCTTAAGGGTGTCCCACAATATTATAGATATGTAGGAACCCGAGTCCACCTCCATGAGGCATGGCTTGCCCTCAACTGTGACTGTAGCCATTATTTTGCTGGATTCGAAAACATCGGTGTGTCTCAACCCAGTTTGCACATAGCCCACACAAGTGAAGTGGGCTTCTTCTTCCCTGTCATCTTCCCTCTTTTTGAATTTCCCTCCAAAGTTCTTCCGCTCTCCCCTTTGATGGCCATGTTGTTTCATGGGTGACGCTGTTCGCCTACCCTGCTTGCCAGTTGGTTGTGATGCATGGCATACTTCTGTGATGTGGCCCCTGTGCTCACATTGTTGGCACACAGTGTCTCGGAATCGGCATGCTGAGTGGTGGTGATTTCTGCTGCAGCCACCGCACTCTCTGTTTCCCGGTTTCCCGCCTGGTCTACCGGATTTCAGCTTATGTACCTCTCCATCGTCATTATCGCTGGCCTCAGAATCAGATTCCCATGGTTGTGGGTAGCAGTCGGGCACTGTTGCATGGACCTTCCCGGTCCCTCAGATCCATGCCACTGAATTGTCTGACGATTCTGCGGCTCTTGCTTCATCAATGGCTTCTTTGAATGAAACGTCCTGGCGGGCCAGCAGTTTCTTTTGCAGTGCGGGGTCCTTCATCCCCAGGATGATCCAGTCCTGGATCATTCCCTTGGTGTCAGGGAACCTGCAGTTCCTTGCAATTCTCCTCAGGTCTGCCACAAATGCATTGCTGGTCTCCCCCTCTTTCTGGCTCCATGTGTAAAAATTGTAGCAGCTGGCCTGGTATGAGGAGAGGGGCCATAATGTCCCCTGAGTGCGCATTGTAGTTCATCCCAGGAGACAGTCTGTAAATCGTCTGTGACCAAAGCATCAGCCATTTCATAGATCTCGATGTCACAGTATGTTAAGAATAGTGCCTTCTTCTGTGCATTGAGGGTGTCTTGGAGTCCACTGACCTCCAAGTGCAGGTTGAAACGGCCCATGTAGGATGACCACTTTTCTTTTGCTGGATTGTAAAGAATGGCCATCGGGCAGTGAGCCAGGCTTGTTGCGCATTGTGCCATGTCAATTTGGGATGTCGTGCTCATCTCGCGGTCAGTAGAAATGGCATCCGAATCCCCACGAGGTGTCCTTTGTTCTCTCTGCAGTTCAGGATCCCACCTTTGTTGCCAGTGTTAAGTGGGTCCGCACAAAATGAGAGGCAGGACACATCAGGAATGGTAAGCAGTCTTTTATTTGCTCTGGAAACAATAAAAGCGGCTCAGCCATGGCAGGTGCTGGCTTTTAAGCTGGCGTTGTCCAAAGCTTCAGCCACTGTCCCACCAGTGGCTGAGCCAATGAGTGGAGTCTGTTAACTGACTCCACTCCATGGCCATATTTGGTCATATACAACAATTTGAGCTTTAGTTTCAGTATCTGTTGTTCCAAAGGACAGCCAGGGTTGATCTCCCTTTGGATTGATTGATTTGATCTCCTTGTATTCCAAGGGACTCTTGAGAGACTTCTTCAACACCACAATTCAACAGCATCAATTATTTGGTGCTCAGCCTTCCTACTATAGACTCTGACTATATGGGCTTTTGTTGGCAAAGGTCCATATAGAGATGTCTCTGTTTTTTAATATGCTGTTTAGGGTTGTCACAGCTTTCCTCCCAAGTAACAAGCACCTTTTAATTTCATGGTTGTAATCACCTTCTGCAGTGATCTGGGAGTCGGAAAAAAAAATCTGTCACTGTTTCCATTTCTTCCACTTCTTTTTGTCAGGAAGTGATGGGACCGGACACCATGATCTTAGTTTTTTAATGTTGAATTTCAAACCAACTTTTGCACTCTCTTCTTTCACCCTCATCAAGATGCTCTTTAGTTCCTCATTTTTCACCATTAGAATGGTGTCATCTGTATATCGGAGATTGTTCATATGGATATGTAGCTATTGGTGTCAGTTGAGACAATCAAGGAGAATATATCTGGCAAAAATTAAATCACACAGTGAAAAAAGGCAAATACAATTTTCCCTTCTTTTTAAGCAAATGAGTATATATAATCTATAGTATAGATATATCTTATTTTTAAGAATCCCTTCACAGTAGTATTCCTTTATTCTGTGATGTATTTTAGCATTTATTGCACTGAAAATCAGTGTTTCCCATGCTGAAACTAAACTAAACAATATACGTTATTCATATTGTACAACTCATTTCTGGTATTATTGACAGAATTATAAACATACTTGCTTTTCTTTTTTTTAAATGTACATCTTGCCATTTATTTATTTATTTGTATCTTGCCTTTAGTATTTTTAGAAATAACTTGAGGTAAGAAATTTACTCAAAGCTCATTTTTCCTCCTATTTTTCCCAAATCTTGTGAGGGAGGTTGGGCTGAGAGATACTGACTGGCCCAAAAAGTCACCCAGCTGACTTTCATGCCTAAAGCAGAACAAAAACTCATTGTCTCCAAATGGGTAGCCTGATGCTTTAACCACTGTACAAAACTGATTCTAATGTATATGTACCACCAGAGAGGTAATGGTCAGTCTGAACTGAAACTGACAAGTACAGAGGTCCGGAAACTTCAACTTTTCTCAGCTTATTTTTTTGGAATTTCCCTCTCCCAGACAGTAATGTAGAGTTACCAGCTTTGGGCTGCAAATCTGTAGATGGCCACTAGAAGGTACCAAAGAGTACCAAGTTCTCATTTCTACCATCTGCTGGTCTTGCAGATATTTTTCTGCACAATGATATCTAGATGGAACAGCATAATATGAATTGTATGTAGCATTACATTTATCTTCAAAATGTCATATGAAATCTATTTTATACCTAGGAAGTAATGGAGTTATACTATGTCCACTTCTTCACTTAATTGCAATGTTTAAGAGGATATTATATTGTTTGAATTGCTCAAGTACATGATGGGCCTATTTATATATAATAATAATCTCTCAAGTAGAGAAGGGCTGTTTCTTCTAATGGGAACAGCAACAACAACAACAAAAACCTAACTATGTTATAGTTTGGTATTACATTCAAGCCAGATGAATCAGTCCATCCCATAAGAAATTGGGGGAACTATCTGAAGAGTAGAACTTCATATTAAGTTATAATTTTATATAGAACTTGGAGATTTCCTTCCCCTTAGCCCCAACTTTTTCCTACCACTTTTCAATAGGGTTAATATCTATTCATCATCCTCTCTTGCTCTTCCTCACCTTTGCAGTCAGAGAAGTATGGCTTTTAACAATAACCATATTAAGATTAATATAAACCTCACCAAGAATTGGTTTTCTTTGAAGAATATAAGAATGGCCCTGTTGAATCAGAAAAGTGCCCTTCCTAATCCAGCATTGGGGTCCCCTCAGTGACCAATTGCTCCATTGCTTTGGAGGTGTTTGCAAGCACATGCTGGAATTATAATCCTTTTCTCCTATTGTTTTCTTGCAAATGGAAATTGGGAGCTTACTGTATCCAATCTGGAGATAATAGTGATTCTGTAAGACTGGTGGTCCTTGGAAAAACTGGGGCTCCATGCATTTATCCAGCCCTCTTTTAAAACTATCCAAGTATCCTCCATTTTGTGGTAATGAACTCTGAAAATAAATTAATTATGCACAACTCAAATTTTATCATCTCTCCTATTTTCATTTCTATAAAAAATACGGCCCATCTGAAAAGCAAGTCCACTTAAAGCAACATCTAAAAGCTTAAATGGGAATATAGTGACATTTACATAAAACAGCATGAGATGAGACACACTTGTGGCTTAATTTTTTAAAAATTCAGAGAATTCATTTAAAGGTCATTTGAGGGAAAGGAGGATAGAAATATTTAGAACAGGAGACAGTCACTATTTTTAGTAATGTTAGACTCCCAAAATATAATCAAACTAGTCTTGAGGCCTCAAACTTCAAATCATCCAAATCATCTAATCCCTGAATCCCTGGAGTGGGGTGGGGTTACTTTATTCATTCCGAGCCCATGTAAATTAAATGTGTTCACTTTAAGTGGCAGTTGGACCTGTAGTTCTCACAGAGATAATATTTGCACTTCTTTTTAAAATAAGGATTTGATTACAGTACTCATTTATTCAATTTTAAAGTCCATCCTGCCTTTCAGGATCTGGAACGGAGATTGTATGTATACCTCTTAAAGTAGCAAAATCAACCAATCTGCCAATCAATAAATCAATCACTCACACTGTGCATTAAAATAACAAAATGAAACTAGAGGAACAATATTTACATTTTAATGGTGGCACTGAATGAAGGTCACAAATCTTCTTGCTACCATTCCATGGGTTAATTTTGCATTTTTGGGATTTCATGACAGCTTCAGGATTTCTACTATGGCAATTTTAATTTCTGTTACTTATTTTTGGTAAAAGGGGATGTATGTATGTTTGGGTGTAGAACTGAGCAGTGACATCATGTACTCAGTGTTAGATTTGCATGAAGAGTCAGACGCGGAGTGCTTCAGTGAAGAGTTTATTAGTGACTACAGCTCATAACAGACCCGATTTGGCTGGGCTGCGGCTGCTACTTATAGCCAGCAAGCTTGGGCGGTCTATGTCCATGATGGTCAGGGGCAAACGTTTGGTGTGGCCTTTGAACTTCACGTTGAATTCTCTTGTTCCAACTACTGGAATCTTGTTCCCTTGGTAGTCTTTAAGAGTCAGTGCTTGCTTCTGGAAATGCTTCTTCTGAATGTTGGGAAGTAGCCTGTGAATAGTGTCCCATGACACCATAGATAAATAAGAGCCTGAGTCCACTTCCATTTGGCAAGGCCTTCCTTCAATTAGTACCTTCACATGTACTTTTCTGCTTCTTAAGGGTGAAGAATGACCAATAGTGACTGTTTGATGAGTTTCTTTTTTTTTTTTTAGAAAAGTTTATTTACAATATAAAAAAGACACAACAACATACAAACATACAGTCACATATAAACATGAATACATCACACATTAGTTGCAGATCGGAAATGCTTTTTCCGTGTAAAGTTACAGTCTTATATAATCATAAATATTTCTTCTAGTAATATTCGCTTGGTTTAACCTCTATTGTGAAATTTCCTTTTATCACATCTTTCAAGTTTTTACATCACCTTACATCTCTATCTCCTGCTTCTATGAATTCTAATGTTCTAATGTTTCAAATAGCACTCTATTTTCCAACATTCTCATTCCCTTCATTTTTATGTTCCATCCAATTATACCACTTTTCCCATATCTTGTAATAATCTGTATCTTCTTTTCCATTTAATTTGAGAGTTAGTCTCTCCATTTCAACACATTCATACATTTTGTTTATTACAGTTTGTATAGAATTGTAGGTTCTTTCCATTTTTGCTAAAACGATTCGAGCCGCTGTTAAAAGATGTGCAATCAGGTATTTGTCTTTTGGAGGAAACTTTTTCTTTATCATTCCAAGTAGGAACAATTCTGGTTTCCACTCCAGCTCACAATTCATCACATCCTCAATCCAATTTTTGATTCCTGTCCAATATTTTTTAATTTTAGGGCATGTCCACCACACATGGTAGTAGGTTCCTATTTTGTCCTGACATTTCCAACAGTTTGGGTTTGCCTGGGGGAATATTTTTGCTAGTCTAGCAGGGCCAAGTGCCACCTGTACATCATTTTATATTGGTTTTCCTTGTGCCACTGACTTTGTATATTTTAAATTTTCTTCCCAAATATCTTCCCAATCATTTAAATCTAATTTGTATCCTATATTTGCTCCCAGGCTACCATTGATCCTTTTACTAATTGTCCTGCTCTTTCCTGTTCTAATAGTAATTTATATAATTTGGATATCAACTTTTCCTCTAATCCCAAAGTATTTTGTCCAGATTTGTATTTTTGTTTCTATCCCATATTCCTTTATATCTTTATTATATCTTGATTTAATTTGTAAGTAGACCCAACTATCTATTAATATGCCTTGTGTTTCCAAGTCTTGTTTTGTTTTTAATTTTCCATCTGTATCCAGTATCTGATAATATTTAAGTTTTTATTCAAATCCATTGTATTTGGATTGAAGGTTGCTTCCATTGCTGAAAACCACCTTGGTATTTTTGTATAATTTTTCTTTCTTATCTCAGCCCAATTTTTAATCAATGCATTACGTATTATATGTTTTGTAGTATGTTTTTGTCTTTTGTCCGTCGGGTTCCATAGAAGTGCATGCCATCCTATTTGTAAGTCATGCCCCTCTAGTGTTAATATTCTCCTATTTTCTAATCTGACCCATTCTTTTGTCCATAGCAAACTCGGCTTTGTAGTAAATTTCCCAATCTGGCAGTCCCAGTCCTCCTCTACTTCTATCGTCTTGAAGATATTCTCTCTTTATCCTTGCCCTTTTCCCATCCAGATAAACTTCATTGTCATCTTATTCAATTCCATAAAAAACTTCTTATTTGTTAATATTGGAATTGTCTGGAAAAGGAATAAAACTTTGGGAAGAATGTTCATTTTAATTGTTGCAATCCTCCCTAGGAAGGATATTTGCAATTTGTTCCAGATTTCCAGATCCTTTTTGATTTGTTCTAAAATTTTTATATAATTATCTTCCCACAGCATTATTGTTTTTGCCCTTATCCAAATTCCTAGATATCTTATTTTATTTACTATTTGTAACCCCATAATCTCTTCGAGCCTCTTTTGTTTAGAGATTATCATATTTTTAACTAGTAATTTGGTTTTTCCCCTATTTACCTTTAAGCCTGCTAATTCCCCAAAATCATTTATTTCTTTCATTAAAATCGGGCCTGTCTCTAAAGGTTCTTCTATTATAAAGGCCATATCGTCTGCAAATGCTTGCGTTTTGTATTCTTGATTTCTGATTTTCGCTCCTTTTATATTTTCATTTCCCTAATTCTAATTAATAGTGTTTCTAATACTGTAATAAATAGTAGTGGTGATAGTGGGCAACCTTGTCTGACCCCTTTTCTATTTTAAACATTTTAGTGGTCTCGCCATTTACTAATATATTTGCTTTTTGGGTGTCATATATTGCATTTATCATTCCTTCAAAATTTTGTCCAAATTTCATTTTATTAAATTGCTGTTTCATAAAGTCCCAATTCAAATTATCAAATGCCTTCTGTGCATCTAAAAGATTAGGGCCATTTGATTGCTCGGTGGCTTTCATAATATTCTAATATATTTATTATTATTCTTATATTATGTCTAATCTGTCTTCTCGGCAAAATCCATTTTGATCTGTGCTAATTTTCCCACTAATAATTCCTTTTAATCTTTGTGCCATAATTGTCATGAAGATTTTATAGTCAGTATTTAAAAGCGATATTGGTCTATAATTTTTGATTTGATTACTGTTTGTATCTTCTTTAGGTATGAGTGTTATATATGCCTCCTTCCAAGTATTGGGATTTTGGCTTTACCCAGTGCTTCATTACATACTTCTAAAAGTGTATTATTTAATATGTCCCCATCTTTTTATAAATTCACTTGGATATCCATCTGGACCTGGTGTTTTATTATTTTTTGCTTCTGAATTGCTTTCTTTAATTCATCTATTGTTATCTCTTTATTTAACAGATCTCTTTCTTCATCAGTAAATTTCTGTATATTTCCTTCCTCTAAGTATTGTTTTATTTTAGACACTTCTACATTTTCTTGTTTATATAATTCCTCAAAATATTTTCTTGCAATTTCTTTCTTTTTTCCAGATCAACCTCAAGATCTCCATTTTCATTCTCTAAATATTGTATCGTTCTTTTCTGTTCCTCTTTTCTCAATTTGTATGCTAGCCATCTCCCCGGTTTATTTGCATATTCAAAGTAGTTTTGTTTTGTATATTGTAGCTTTCTAAGGAGTTCCTCTTGCTCCAGTATATTAAGTTCATGTTTTTTTGGATTAATGCGTCTTTGGTTTGCTCACTATCTGGCCCTCTCTTTTGTTTGCTCTCTAATTTTGCAATTTCTTTTATTAATTCATCTTGTTTCTTCCATCTTTCCCTGTTTCTATTTGACAAATATGCGATTGATATTCCCCTAATATAAGCTTTTATTGTATCCCACATGTTTTGTAGGGATGTATCTTCTTTTTTAAAATTATAAAAGTTTGTTAATTCCTCTCTAATTTTTGCAAATATTTTTCTTCTTTCAGGATCTGAGAATTTAGTGACCATCTTCGTTCTTTCCTTCCCCTTCTTTCCAAATTAAAGACATTGGGTTATGATCAGCCCATATATTTGTTAAAATTTTTGTATCAAAAATTTCTTTATTTAATTCACTATTTATCCAAATCATGTCTATTCTGGACCAGGATTTGTGTGGGCTGGAGTGGAAAGTATACTGTGTAATTTGTGGATTCCTTTTCTCCATATATCTTCCAATCCAAATTCCTCTACCATTTCAAAAAATATTTTTGGTAACGTATTTCGCTTTTGATATTGTTTGCATTCCGATTCGTAATCTTGCCTATTATCAGTTATTGCATTGTAATCCCCCATCAGACAAATCCTTGGATTGCCAATTTCTATCAATTTCTCATATAAATTTTTGTAAAATTCTTTTTGATTTTTGTTTGGCGCATAGATTCCAACAGCTAAGGTTTTCTTATTATGTATCTCTATTTCCACCATTAATATTCTTCCCTCTGTATCATTGTATATCAATTTTGCATTCAAATCCTCTTTTATATATAGTACTACTCCTCTTTTTCTTTCCACTGCTAAAGCCATAAATGCTTTTCCAAGTTTTCTATTCTCAAGATACCTTTTGTCCTGTTCTTTTATGTGGACTTCTTGCAGACATATTATATCCCATTTTGTCTTTCCAATCTACCGAATATTTTTTCCTTTTATTTGGACTATTTAGTCCATTAATGTTCATTGATATTAATTTTATTCCCCTTCCCATTTGGTCTCCTCTCTTCTAACTAATATTACGTTTTGCCTGCTGTCTGACTTCTGGTCTTCACTCCCACCTCCTCTCTCCTTCCTTCTTCACGGACCATTAGTTCTCTGTCCCCCTCCTTCCCCTCCTTTCTCTCCTCCTCTCTCCCATGGACTCTTAAATCTTCCTGACTTGCATTCCTCGACTCTTCTCTACTGCTCAATTCCTCCACTAGTCCTCCTGTTTGTTCATAAAATCTTTGAGCCTTCGCTAGGTTATCAATTCTAGTTCTTCTACCTTCCCATGTTACTAATATTCCTTCTGGGTCGTTCCATCTGAATAGAATGTTTTTTTTTATTTAAATGATTTGTGAGGAATCTATATTCCTTTCTTTGGTCTCTCACTCTCCTTGGGATCTGCTTCAATATTATAACTTGTCTACCATTGTGTTTTATCGTCTCATCCCTGGTCACTCTATAAATTATTTCTCTAACCCTTTTCTAGCGAATCTGACATGAACCTCCCTTGGGAGTCCATGTCTTCTGGCATAGGATGTATAAACTCTATAAGCCTCATCGATCTCTAATACCATCTGATCCCTTTCTTTTTGCAGAATAGCTGCCAATAATTCTGCCATTACAAGAGTCAAATTTTCCCTCTTTCCTCTTGTATGTTCTGGAACCTTAAA
>CM019148.1:169965609-170047984 GCA_009733165.1 Naja naja | reverse complement strand
ATAAATTCCTTCTCCACCTCACTACGTCTGACTCAGAATCTATTTGCTCGCATGGGTTGTTGTGGATTTTTTCCACATCAGGATGGCTTGCGGCCTTGTTAATTTTCTTCATGACTGCTGCTGAGACTTGGTAACTTCCGCTGAAGAAGCTTCTTCTATGGCTTCCTTAAGCGTGATCTTAGGTTTCATTAATAATTTGCTCTGCAAAAACCTTGTCTTTTAGGCCTAGAACAAATTGATCGCGCATGGCCTCTTCTAAGTTGATAAATTCACATGCACCCCCAATGTCCCTTAAACTTGCCATGAAATCATTAACATTTTCACTTTCCCCTTGATCCCGACGGTAGAATTCGTGTCTCTTAATGAGGCACGATACTTGTGGCTCCTAATGGGCTCTTAATAACTTTTCTAAGACGGGCCAGTCCATTACCTTCATGTCTGCAGCTCCCACCAATGCCTTCGCCATCTTGAAAATGGCCAGACCGCAGTGGGTGAGAAAGACCGCCCTCTTCCGCTTGTCGGAAATGTCGGCGAGATTGTTTCCCTCCAAATACATTGGAACGATCTGCATACGAGTCCCAGTCTTCTGCCATCGGATCGAACGGGGCTGGGGTATTCAGCACAGGGGGGGTGTTCAGCACAGCCATCTCTCTCAGCTTGTTCTCCCGCATGTTGTCTCTTCGGAAGGATCCCACCTTCGTTGCCAGTGTTAGATTTGCATGAAGAGTCATACGCGGAGTGCTTCAGTGAAGAGTGTATTAGTGACTACAGCTCATAACAGACCCGATTTGGCTGGGCTGCGGCTGCTACTTATAGCCAGCAGCCGCAGTTGACAGCCAATCAGAGTGCAGGGTTTTCCCGCACTTTTTAAACCAATCATTTCTGACATTTTACAAGAGCAGTTCAAACTTAACCAATGACATTCAAACCTGCATACATAACACTCAGTATTCTCTGGCAATTGCTTGGCTGACATTTCTATTGGCCAGAAAGAGCAAGTGCTGGTTTCTTTCTTTCTTTTTTTGTGAGCTATATAGATTGCAGGTGTGTAAACTTGTCCACTCCCATAATGCCCTATTAGGCATGAAATTAGTCAGAATATCCTATCACTTCTTTATATGTTTAACTTGTGAAATCAGAAAAAGTAATTGACAGAACATGGTTGTCTGAAAATACCCTAAGGAAGGAGAGTTAATGAAATTAATGCAAAGCTGTTAGTGGCCTCTGATATATGGCTAAAAATAAGATATGAGAAACCAGTCCTTTGGAACAATGACAATAATTCAGTGGAACAAAGCCCAACCATTTCAGGATGTCCAACCAAAACATTTCAGCTGTCCAATCAATACTATAAAGTGCTGTAAACCAATACTATGAAATGTTGTAAGAAAAACAGAGAAATTCCCCTTCTTTGATATGGAGTCATCTAATGGACCTAGGAGATGTGCCTTCTCTGTCACTCCAGCTGCTCTTTGGAACTAAAGGCCTTAGCCCTGTCATTCTTCCATAGATGTGAAAATTTGGTTTTTCTTTCAAACATTGGAGCAATATCTCATATAAGCACCATTCTATTGTGGGAGTATTTGCCATACCCATCTGGCTATATGTTGATTATGTTTTGTTATATTGATTCTGTATTATATGTATCTTATGTTTTGTCCTTTTTTAGTCTACCCTACCCAGACTCAAAAAGCGTGAGTGGGACAGTTTTATAAATTCTATAATTTTTTTAAAAGTTTCTTGTTTCTCTCTTTTGCTCAAGTATTGTTCCTAGTGCATTTCTTTTTTCCCTCATGTACTTTTAAGCAACTAAATAAAACATGCATTTATATACAACACTATTTGCAAATAATTTGTACCCTGAAGACGCCTACAATATTTATTCTCCATTATAAATGGAATATTACCTATATTGGCCACAAAGAAATTTATCTCAGGGGTAGGTATAAGATTCTCTGTTATAGATCCTGAATGCAAACTTTGTTTTTTAATAAAAACTTCTCTGAGCCCAGAAAAAAAGTCTCAATAATAAGATTGTAAATGCTACTTGAAAACAATACTTTTCTCCATCGTATTCAAACTTTCAAGACCTTAAAAATGGGTGGATGTATAGTCTAAGTAGATGAAAGCATAATACATTCATTTGGTAGTTACTATACATGATACTTCCTTCCTTCTTTCCTTCCTTCCTTTTCTCCCCACTTCCTCCTTTCCTCCCTCCCCCGCATATGTCCTAAGAAACCTGTTTGTTTCTGTCTCAAACAGGAAGTTCTAAAATTCAGATGTTAGTGAAGGAATATCAGAATATGCAAGGTGTTATGTATGTAGGTTTAAAGTCATTGGTTTAGTTTGAACTGTTCTTGTAAAATGTCAGAAATGATTGGTTTAAAAAGTGCGGGAAAACCCTGCACTCTGATTGGCTGTCAACTGCGGCTGCTGGCTATAAGTAGCAGCCACAGCCCAGCCAAATTGGGTCCGTTCTGAGCTGTAGTCACTAATAAAACAAAAGAGCTTGAAGCACTCCGCGTCTGTCTCTTCATGCAAACTTAACACTGGCGACGAAGGTGGGATTTTCCCTGAAGAGAAGGCAATGCAGAACAGAAGAAGAGCGAGATGACTGCGCTGAGCACGCCCCCAGCCCCGTTCGATCCAATAGCAGAAGACTGGGAGTCGTATGCAGATCACTTCCAAATGTATCTGGAAGGAAACGATCTAGCCGACATTTCCGAGAAGCGGAAGAGGGCAGTCTTTCTTACGTACTGCGGTCCGGCAGTTTTCAAGATGGCGAAGGCATTGGCGGGAGCTGCAGACATGAAGGTAATGGACTGGCCTGATTTAGAAAAGCTGTTTAGAGCCCATTATGCGCCACAAGTATCGTGCCTCATTAAGAGACACGAGTTTTACCGTCATGATCAAGGGGAGAATGAAAACGTAAACGATTTCGTGGCAAGTTTAAGAGACATTGGGGGTGCATGTGAATTTAACAGTTTAGAAGAGGCCATGCGTGATCGATTCGTTCTGGGCCTTAAAGACAAGGTATTACAGAGCAAGTTATTAATGAAACCTAAGATCACGCTTAAGGAGGCCATAGAAGAAGCCTCTTCAGCAGAAGCTACCAAGTCCTCAGCAGCAGCCATGAGGAAGATGAACAGGGCCACGAGGCATTCTGATGGGGAAAAGTCTATCACAAACCATTGTGATGACCTAGATTCTGAGTCAGATTGCAGTGAGGTGGAAGAGGAAATTTACAGACTCAGAATGGAGCGGAAAAAGAAAGACCTGGAAAGAAAGAAGCAAGATTTCTACTGCAGAGATTGTGGGGGAAGCCACCCCCGAACTGAATGCAAGTTTTTAGACACCATTTTCCTCCATTGTGAAAAAAGAGGACATCTAGCAAGAGTCTGCAAATCATCCAGAACTCCACCCAACAGAAGGAAATTTCCTGCAAACAAAGACAAAGAATTCAAGCCCAACAATCTCAGTGAGAAAATGGGGCACAGCACAGAAGCAAAGGGGAAGAATGAAACTCATCAGACAGTAACTATCGGTCATTCATCTTCTATCAATAACAGAAAAGTGCATGTCAAGGTACTTATTGAAGGAAGGCCTTGTCAAATGGAAGTGGACTCAGGCTCATATCTGTCTATGGTGTCATGGGACACTATTCACAGACTACTTCCAAAAATTCAGAAGAATCATTTCAAGAAGCAAGTGCTGACTCTTAAAGACTACCAAGGGAACAAGATTCCAGTAGTTGGAACAAGAGAATTCAACATGAAGTTCAAAGGCCACACCAAACGCCTGCCCCTGACCATCGTGGACAAGGATCACCCAAGTTTGCTGGGACTTGAGTGGTTCAACCCGCTGGGCATCGAGGTGACTGGCATCAATCACGTGAGCAACACTGAATGGGAGGAGGCCTTGAAGTCTGAGTTTCCAGAGGTCTTCAGCGATGGATTAGGCAAGTACTTGGGGACCCCTATCACTTTCAATCTAGATCCCAAGGTGCCCCCAATCCATTTAAAGCCCAGAAGTGTCCCATTTGCCTTAAAGGAAAAAATTGATGCACAATTAGATAAACTAATAGCTCAAGGAGTTTTAGAGCCCACTGACCACTCCAGATGGGAGACACCCATAGTCACACCAGTCAAGGCTGATGGGTCTGTGAGAATCTGCGGAAAGTACAAGGGGACATTGAACCATGCACTACAACAGAGCGCATATCCAGTTCCAGTGGTGCATCATTTATTACATTCTCTTGGCGGGGGCACAGTCTTTGCCAAATTGGATCTGGCCCAGGCATATCAACAGTTAACAGTTGATGATGCCACTGCAGAGGCCCAAACCATTGTGACTCATAGAGGTGCTTTCAAATGCAAAAGGTTGCAATTTGGAGTAAGTGTGGCACCAGGCATCTTCCAAAGCCTTATGGAAAGGATGCTCCAAGGACTGCCAGGGGTAGTACCTTACTTTGATGATGTGTTAATCTCTTCTGAAAATGACACTCAGTTACACAAGAGACTCAGAGAAGTCCTAACCAGATTCAAAAAAGCGGGGTTAAAAATCAAAGAAGAAAAATGCACTCTTAGAACTGACAAGGTAGAGTTCTTGGGCTATATGATTGACAAGCATGGTATCCACCCCACAGATGCCAAGGTTCAGGCAATCAAAGAAGCCCCCAGGCCAAAATGCAAAACAGACTTGCAAGCTTTCCTGGGACTCATTAACTTCTATCACATGTTTCTACCTCAGAAGGCAACCATTGCAGAACCACTACACAGATTACTAGACAAAAAGTCTGCATGGGTCTGGGGCAGAAAAGAACAAGCTGCCTTTAACACTATTAAGAGACAAATCACTTCTGATGCTGTACTGATACAGTTCTCTGAAAATTTGCCAGTTGTACTGACTTGTGATGCATCCCCTTTTCGGGTGGGGATGGGGGTTTGAGCCACATGCTTCCCAGTGGGAGGGAAGCCCCTATTGCATTTTACTCTTGCACTTTGACTAAAGCAGAGAGAAATTATAGCCAACTGGACAAGGAAGCCTTGGCAATTGTTGCAGCTGTCAAAAAATTCCATGAGTATTTATATGGGAGAACATTTACTGTTGTCACAGATCACAAACCTCTGTTAGGCATTGTGACAGGGGACAAACCAATGCCCACAATCCTGTCACCAAGAATGCTGAGATGGACTGAATTTCTTGCTGCTTATTCATACAAACTCACCCACAGGGCCTGGAAAAGACATTGGGCATGCAGATGCTTTGAGTCGCTGCCCACTTCCTTCACACACTGAGGATCCTACTCCTGAGATTTACACCTTTTTTCTAGAAACTTTTGCCAAGCTTCCAGTACACGCTGCTGAAATTGCCAGAGAGACTGACAAAGACACTTTATTGGCTCCTGTTATAGGCTGGATTAAGAAAGGTTGGCCACTTCAAGATCTACCTCAACTTGCCCAACCTTTTAAATCCAGGCAAACTGAATTATCTGTATTAAGAGGATGTATTTTGTGGGGTAACAGGATGGTTATTCCTGCAAAACTGCAAAAAGAGGTTTTGGAAATGTTACATGAGGGTCATCCGGGTATTGTCAGAATGAAGGGATTGGCCAGGAGTTATGTATGGTGGCCAGGTATTGACAAAATGGTTGAAAACTGGGTTGCATCCTGTCCCAACTGCCAGGAAGTCCGGCCTGCCCCACCTCTCGCCCCCCTACAGGAATGGGAATGTCCTAGGGGCCCCTGGTCTAGGATTCACATTGACTTTGCTGGCCCTACCAGAGGGCACACCTTCTTTATTATAGTAGATTCATATTCCAAATGGATAGAGGTTATCCCTATGGCATCTACCACAGCTGAAGCTGTCATCAAGCAGCTTAAGAGGCTTTTTGTAACTCATGGGTTACCTGATATCCTAGTTTCTGACAATGGTCCTCAATTTACGTCCAACCTTTTTGAATCATATTTAGCAGAGCAGGGTATCAGACATGCCCTGACAGCCCCTGGGCATCCATTGGCCAGCAGCCATGCTGAACGAATGGTATGCTTTACCAAGGAAAAACTTCAGCAATTGGGTCCTGGGGACATCAATGAGAAAGTTGAAAAACTACTCAGTGTCCAGCATATCACTCCCAACCCATCAACTAACTTATCCCAGCAGAGTTGTTGATGGGTAGGAAACTCAGGTCTCCCCTTGACCGCCTTCGTCCCACTTACGCATCCAACGCACCACTAGATTCCACTAGCAAAATTTGCACATTCACTGTGGGTGACTCTGTTTATGCTAAGAACCTTATGGGTGAACCATTATGGATTCCTGCAGAGATAACCCAAATCACAGACCCTAGGTCTTACAGGGTACAAACAGAGGATGGTGTCCTCTGGAGCAGGCACATTGATCAGCTTAGATCCAGATTACCTCAGGAACATCGCAATTGCTCCTCTCTAGTTCCCATACCTAATACTCTTCTAGGGGAAGGGGAGGATCATGAGGATAATCAGCAAGCAAGAATCAACCCCATGTGTAACGAACCAACACAACAGGAACTATCCCAAAACTTATCACAATGCCAAAATCCATCCTTACAAGTGGAAGACTGTACATCACTACCTGACTTAGGTGCTGACATTGGGTTGGAGATGGATTGGGAGGAGAGACCAGGTTGGCGTAACCAAACCGGTTCTTTTATTACTAGAAGTCCAAGTATGGAATGTCAGCAGACACATTTCCTCTCTCACTGGGTGAGAACATTAAAACATCTGAACCACATAGGTCTCAACGTACACGTAAGAGCCCCACCTATTTAAAAGAGTACATTAGATAGATGGGGTTTGAGTATGGACTGAACCTAGTGGGGAGGGGTGTTATGTATGTAGGTTTAAAGTCATTGGTTTAGTTTGAACTGTTCTTGTAAAATGTCAGAAATGATTGGTTTAAAAGTGTGGGAAAACCCTGCACTCTGATTGGCTGTCAACTGCGGCTGCTGGCTATAAGTAGCAGCTGCAGCCCAGCCAAATTGGGTCCGTTCTGAGCTGTAGTCACTAATAAAACAAAAGAGCTTGAAGCACTCCGCGTCTGTCTCTTCATGCAAACTTAACACAAGGGATTCACTTTTGAATAATATCATGTGTATTTTCTATTCCCTGCTCTGGATTGTGTCAGTGTGGAGAACAAAGGCTAGTCACAAAGGGAGGTGGATGAATGTT
This sequence comes from Naja naja, assembly GCA_009733165.1. Classification (NCBI taxonomy): domain Eukaryota; kingdom Metazoa; phylum Chordata; class Lepidosauria; order Squamata; family Elapidae; genus Naja; species Naja naja. The sequence goes on along the minus strand of CM019148.1, from coordinate 170,040,773 downwards.
CATATAGTATCAGAGAACAGTTCTGCAGATACTCTGTGTTTACTTGAGAAAGGTAAAATTGGGGAAAGAGTTTCTCTCTAAATGTCCTGTTTCCCCCCCACCCACCCACCCATACTTTGATTGCCAAGTCAATCCAGACTGGAGCTGATGAGAATAATGAGTCTAGACTCTCAGTTCACCCTCTTGGGAGGCATTGTGATCAAAGGGCAACCATTTGGCACAATTTTCTGCATGATTTCAATGGTACTTTCAAAACAAACACAGAATCACATTCCACCCATATATACACATCTATCTATAGCTAGATAATGATGTATACTGTTGCTCTAAATGCCAGAAATTTGATTATGCTTACACTTACATGTATATGCCGACAATCCCAAGCCATGTCTGAGGGTCTGGAAATTAGATTTCTCCTCCTTATCTAGTAAAAGCAGGCAAATTTTCTCAGGCCACATCCTTATGCAGTCAAAACGGCACCACCTATGCATAAGAAGAAAGTATCACAAAGTAGATAAAAGTTTGAAAAGTTGAAACCTCATTTAATATTTTTTTTAAATATTAAAAATCACTATCATGGCTAATTCTGTCTTGCTTTTGGTTTTTTTCTAAATAATTTAAAATATTTTGGCTTTGTTCTAAAGAGTTGGAATATTAAATTTTATAACTCTTATAACACTTTTAACTACTGTTGTCTATCCTGAACTCTATGTGTGTATTCTATGTGCGCGCCCACAGACAGGGCCTCCTTGGGATACCGTCGGCTAGACAATGTTGGCTGGCGGTCCCTAGGGGGAGGGCCTTCTCTGTGGGGGCGCCCACTTTGTGGAACCAGCTTTCCCTGGAGCTGCAACTGGCCCCTGACCTTTGCTTCTTTCGTTGCGGCCTAAAGACTTGGTTATTCGAACAGGCTGGCCTGGACTGGGGGGGTTTGTTTTAATATTTTAAATGTTTGTTAGTGGGTTTTAATGATTATTTGGTTGAATTTGGTTTAATTCCTTTTTAACTTTTGTAATTTGTATGGTTGTTTTTATGTGAGCTGCCCTGAGTCCCTCGGGAGAGAGGGCGGCATATAAGACCAAATAATAAATAAATAAAATAAATAATATTCACTAGAAGAGTGGAAAGTATAGTTTTTGAGCTTTTTTAAGATAGAAATTTCATTCAGAAAACCAACAGTGGATTTGAATTTTGAGAAATGGCTAAACTGATGTGAGGGTTGACTTGCAAGTCTCTTCTTTCTGCTTGCAACTTGACAAAGAAGCTAAGGGAGGAGGGAGGGGTATGATTGGAATGTGTGGGGAGCTGGGAGGAATTTACGTTGTCCGTTTGCAGCCTGAGAAAATCTCGCAAACCAAAGGTCAGACGCTGAAGACTTTTGAAAGGTGCAGATTGTTTTCCAAAATAAAATGCTTAACCTGGATTGGTGGACAGTGGACACTGGGCGGCCTGGGGAAAGGAAAGGGAAGTTTTACTATGCTTTGCTTCTTGCCAAAACCTTAGAACTGGTTTTGCTTCTTCTGTACCTATATGGGTCTGTCAGTAAAGTTATACTCTTGGTAAAATTAAAAATGTCCCAGGAGTTTCTTTTACTGTACATGCCAAAGGAGCAGTTGACAACTGATTGAAACGAGGCTCCTTTATAATTTTTTTGGCTGAAAATGAATACAAATCCACTTCTGATTTCAGATTTTATTGATTAAAAAGGTTTCTTTACGGGAAGAAGGTAACTATGATATGCAATGTGGGAGGATGGAAATGATAATTATTGTACCTGTTGCAAGAAAGAAAGATTCTTGCTTATTTAGATAACTTTTTTTTTCTTATTCTTCACTTTTTCTTTTACCCTTCTATATAATCTTTTTTCAATTTCTTCCCCTGTGTTTCTGTAGTCTTTAAAAATCTTCATAAAACTTCTTTTAATAAAGTTATTTAAAATATTAGTGGGTTCTAAGTATACTTTGAGACCATGGATGGCTAACTGGCCATTGTTTGAGGAACAGAACAGTTGTGTCTGGATGGCTAGCACACTAGCAGGATCTCCTCATGTTAGAGCATTATCTTCCAGGACCATTTATCCATCCATAAGATTAGTAGTATAATAGTTCTTACTATATTGCTTTCAGTACAATATTGCAGGACCAGATATTCTGAAGACTTTAGTATCTTACAAATACTATAATACACATGAAAGTCACAACTCAATGTATTATTGCTATCTTTTTTAGAAGTATGCTGATTTCAGTCGGGGTAAAACATCCCATAGATTATTATTCTCCATACTGACTTCACTGCTCTTTGATTTTACAGGATGACTTCAAGTTTTAGTATTATGAAACATTTCATTTCTATAGGGTTGTGATCTCCCAATGGTTCCTTTCAGAAGTGGGCTTGGCATTTTGACCCTGACTTTGTTCTTTGACTGGTCATCTCCTACAGATCTCATGCTCTTATCCAAGTTTCCTCACTCATAATATTTTTATTTCATATGAATTAAATGTTAGTTTATATTATCCTTCATTCCCAACCTGCCACCAGTATTCATAGCTTCCTTGGATAGTAAATAAGAAACAATATTTTGTGAAAGGGGAAAATATTTTGATGACACAGGTCTATCTGCAGAAATGACCTTAATTTTTTTTTTAAAAAAAGATTAATTTAATTTTAAATTAATTTGAGGAATAAAGAAGTGGGCCTGGCAAAAAAAATGACTTTTTAAATTAAAAAGAAAATAGCTTGTTTTTGCCCAGAATGAATTATGAATTTGGAAATCTTGTATAAATCAAGAATTGATAAAGGAACTGTTTAACGAGATGAAGTGAAATTGGCTCTTTTCTTCAACCATCCAGTTAAATATCTCCAGTCATTTCTTTTTCATGAACCTCTAGCTACTGGACCTTTCCTTTTTATTGGTAGCAGGTCTGCAACAGTTCTAGAGAGACCTCTGTGTAAAGTTTTTATCCCTAGCAATAACAGCATTCCAGCTCTTTGGGGGGAGATGGGGGAGAAATCCACCATTGCAGTACAGTAGTTGCCCATCTACATTAGCAATATAGACAGCCCTCCAATTACACTGTGATTACAGTTCTCAGAAACAACAATCACTGAAGACGATCCTAGTTTGGAAGTCTGGGCATTGTAGTCCTACTACATCTGGAAGATTCTGGGTTAGAAAAAACATTTGTACAGGTAGTAGTGTCTGGCATCAAATCATCTTTAATGTTATGCCTGGGATGGGACAAATAAAATGAAGGGTTATCCATGACATGTCCACCTAGGACCTAACCATTTAACAGTGCAGTCAATCAGCTTTTGGGGGACTTGTGATAGATGTAAACCGTGTAAACAGCTTCTCTTCCCGTATCAAATCTGTCTCTTCTTTTTACATCCACTATTGGCAGCAATTATTTTATTTTATTTTATTTATTTGATGAGATTTCTATGCCTCCCTACCTCCCAAAGGACTCAGGGCGGCTTATAATAATAAAAAAGAAACAGTACAAAAGTTAAAAAACAATTAAATATGAAATCTCACTAGGCCAAAAGTGTATACAAAAATGTATACAAAAATGTATAAAACTATTGTTAAAAACCCCTCCCCTCCATCAGTCCAAGGCGGCGAGTTGGAAAAGCCATGTTTTTAGGCCACGGAGGAAGGATCGGAGGTCAGAGGCCACCTGAAGCTCCAGTTGATTCCATAGGGTGGGTGCTCCCACAGAGAAGGCCCTACCCCTAGGTGTCGCCAGCCGACATTGTCTGGCCGATGGCACCCCAAGGAGGCCCTGCCTATGGGAACACACAGGACCTTGGGAAACCGTTACTGGCAGCAGGATTCCCCGCAAATACCCCAGTCCTAAGCCATGAAGGGCTTTATAGGTCAACACCAGCACCTTGAATCTCACATGGAGGGCAACCGGTAACCAGTGCAGCTTGCGCAAAAGGGTGTGATATGGGAGTATCGGGCCCTCCCACCACAACCCGCGCTGCTGCATTCTGGACAAATTGAAGCCTCTGCATGGTCTTCAAGGGCAGCCCCATGTAAAGAGCATTGCAGTAGTCCAGACGGGAGGTAATGAGCGCATGAGTGACCACACGTAGGGCATCTCAGTCCAGATAGGGGTGCAACTGATGGACCAGACGATTTACTTCCTAAATTAAGCAATATGTGCTTTAATAGATTTTGGCAGTTTAGTAAGCATGCTTCTTAGAGAGGCTTCTCATTTTCAACCTAAGCTTCAGTGGAATGTGATCATACTTTGTAGTTTGACCCATGTAAATCTTAAATTCCCCATGTTCTCCTCAAGCAAGAGTTCTGTGGTCACCAAAACAAACTTATCAAATGGATTCAGGATTGAATTCCATGGAAGCCCATACTGTAATCCTTACAAATCATCAACTTCCATGAAGAGCGTAAATTGTTCTTACCATAGTACTATATTCAAATTTCAGGCCAACTGTTTGTCATCAGATTAGAATGTGATGACATTAAAAAAGATGAGAAGCAAAAGCTGTTCAGCAGTTTTAAATTCATAATGACAGCCTGCAGGAAATAGAGACACCACACCAAACACTGTTCATTAAAACAGACGCACATCCTCACGCAGATATGCACAGACTGTACATCCAATTTATCAAACCCAAGAACATAACTGTAAAGCTACCAGATCTGGCCTGTAAAATTCCAGATGGCCATGAGATGGCAGAAAGAGTCAGACTTCTCTGAAGTGTTTGCTGCCATTAAGTGGCCCTCTGAATTTTTGCAGCCCCGATCAGAAAGTCCTATAGTGTCACAACCAAAAATTCCATAAATCCCAAGGCCTTTGGAAAAGGCTCTAGTCTGTTTTAACTTCCTGGCTCAGCTATGCAGAAATTACAAGTTTAAGGAAACTTAGTCCACTGCTTCTGTTTTGACTGGTATTTTGTAACTAGTTTATCCTCATATTTTCTATTAGTCATGCTTCCAACAATTTAGTGACCACAAACTCAAACACTGGCCTGATTCATGCACCAAACTAAAATATATTTGGGTTCTGATTTTGTTTTAATGTTGTGCAAAATCAGCCACTGTGGTATGTAACTCATGGTTATTCATTTTGTGTATGCACCAATCAATTATGGATCATTTCTCTATTTATTTAAAATATTTACACTATCTCTTGCTAAAACAACATCTTGAAATGTACAAACCATGGCCCTGAGTCCTTGGCAGAGGAAGTGCTGTTTCTATTCTTTTGAGAATGAGAGGGTTTATTTTTCAGAATAGGATCATACTATCAAATCCAGAAGTTTCTTCTGTGTTGCTTTTTTTTCTGAGATTTTCCACAAATCAAAAACCACTGCACAGAATGGCATGCAATGAACTTACATCTGAACAAACTTTTGGACTCCTTTGTATAGATTTTGATCTTACTAAACAGAAATAGCAGAGCTTTTTCAATAATCTGGCACCCTCCAGATGTATTAGGATTACAGGTCCCACAATTGTCAGTTAGCAAAGTTTGTCATGCTGGCTAGGAATTCAAAAAGTTTATTTATGGAAATCAGTTGTAAACTCACCCGTCAGTTTGTAAGCGTTCAAAAATGGCTTGTATAATAAAAGAAAAACCAAATATTTGTTGCCCCAAAGAATGTCTCAAGATCTCTGGAGGTATCAGTTTAAGACAAGCATCACTATAGCTGTTTCTACCCTAGTTTAGGTTGGATGACTGGACATCTTCTTGCATGCTGAGCCATATGGAGTTTCAGTAGAAGAAGACTATGGAGAATTTGATTATTTTATTCTGTCAGTAGTGTTCTCATCTTGGAAGCAGAATTTGGCCTGTAGCCTTTGACTTGTTTATCACAGTTAAAGTGCTTACTCCTTATTCATTGAACTGATTCTCAGATTCTTAGTGAAAATTCAAAGCAAACTTTGTGACTAAAGCAGATTCTCATTAACTTTCATTTTTTGCTTGATTTGGAAAAAAATTAGCAAAATCCTGATTAAATAATACTTTAGAATTCCCTTCCTTAATTTGATATCCTTCCAAAATTTCAGCCACTGGGTTAACAGACATGCTAGTTGGGTAACACTTAATTCTTTTATTGACACTTCCATGAGGAAGGAAGGGTGTGTGTACCCCCTGAAGAAAATTTGAAAAAAAAAACAAAGAAAAAGAAAAAAGAAGTAGTAACAATGTGATGCTTAAGATAAGAGAAGGTCTCCTAGAGTAATTATTTTGTGTCTTCAATATTTTCCTGAGGACCACTAGGTTAGCCATATCTCCATCAGAACAATCCAAAACATTGGTGATACCACAGAAAAACAGAGAAATGCCTTCTAGACTTGACTTTCATCACCTCTCCAAAGGGCGAGTATTACACTTCGTGACAGCACAGTGCTGGGTTTTATAATAGACTATATATTTTATAGTGGACCCTGCACCTGTGGGAATATACTAGGAAGAAGAAGAAGTGCTGGGTTTAAAACAAGCAGTGTATTCTGATGCATCTTTCCAGCCTTCCTATCAAATTGCTATTAAATTCAAAGATATTTCTATAATGTTGACTGCCATTGTAAGCGTGGAATGGTTTGTATATATATATGCAATAGAATATTTAATCCCACTTACTGTAGCACTTACTGTAGTTCAAATAAACCACAAAATTGTTAAAAATCCCAAGTTTCAATAAATGCTTGATGATTGTCAGATAAGGCCCTAGGACTGAGGGATAGCTCTACAGAATATCACTAGCTTTCCAACTGTATGAATTATGAACAACATTAAGACTTTCAAAGTTCAGTGGATGTTTGGCTTTCTAATGTACACTGGTTCCAGTAGACTTAGAACATGCATATTGGCTAAGTAGCTGTTGGTGACGTATTATCAAATGCATTTCAGCACAGCAATCCTTTTAGTTGTGAGGATAAAGCAGTATTCACTTTGTCAGTAGTAATTCCAAGGATTCAGAACTCAAGAATAACCTTAACAGCCCAATGTATTTCCATTAGACTGTTAGCCTCTGACCTCATAAAATTTGGAACTCTTCTACTTATAGGCTTTATACGCCTACAAAAGATGTCCAACTTGTGGCCAACTTGCATGGCAGTTTTAGATAAGAGGAGTAAAAGAGCAACATAAATCTCCTTCAGGAAGCAGACTTTCACATTGGCCATGAGAGCTGCTTGAGCGCGAATTCGTGCAATGTTGACATGTAGTATTAAGGAATGCATCTTTAATCTCACCACAATAACCAGAATGAAGCCAGTGCTGCTGGCACATTTTAATGGGCGATTCCCTCCAAAAGCAGCCCCTGCTTGAAATTCTGCCTGGAGTCTAAATTAAAGTCAAAGCCCTAGTCAGTTAACTGGGCTATAACATATGAAGAATTGATTTTCTTATTTTCAGCTGTCAGGCTTGCTACAAAGAATGAGTTTTAATTCTGGGGATGTTATTAAACTCCTTGCTTAACCGGCAGAAAAATGGAACTGCTGGAGGAGCAAGTATGGAACTGCCGTCGGATTGAATGACACCTGTCAGAGTATGATGAATGACCCTCTCTGCCCCACAATCCCATTCTCTGTCAGTCAGGGAAGGACCATTAATCTTCATCGAGGACCTGTCACGTTAGGCAACCAGGATGCCAAAAACTCCTCCTCCCTTTCGCCTCCAAGACACATGTAGCAATATGATGCTCTCATCGCGGGCACGATGTCGTATTTGCATAATCTTGCATGACTTTCTTCCCCCCAGAACTTCCTCCTCCAATCCTACCCTCTTCCTCTGCCAAAACCAGTGTGGGAGAGATGTGATTAGACAGATGGAGTATGGGCCAGGCTGCCAGCTACCAAACCCCCTACAGTGCTTGATGAGGAGCAGACCATCTATACAAACCAATCAAAAAACTGGCAGTTCAATTACAGAGTAATAAAGGGACATTCATCATTCAATTAGGCACCTGTCATGGCTCCACAAAAGGGAAAACTTCTAACCTGAGACTCCAGGGAAAAGAAGCTACAACCAGCAAACAGGAGAACAAATGAAGAGAGAAAATAATATTAAAGGAGGAGCAAGAACAGGAAGGCAAGAGAAAAGACAAAGTTGATTATTAACCAGAAATACCCCCCCGCAAAATAGAGTAAAAGTAAAGGAACCTTTTAGGAAAAATCAAAATAAGACCTTCTATGGATGAAGAGACTGGTCCTTAATGCTAAGTCTTGGCAGGATATGTGTTTATCATTACTACCTAACCCAGCATTGAATGCATCCCTTGTAACTAGAAAAAAAGGATGAAAAATGTCATTTCAAATGCTAGCAATGATAACAGTAACAAAAGGCAAGCAAATCACATGTTGACAATTTCCTTACTCTTATTGGGCAGGGAGACGAAGAGCACAATCAAATTATGATATATTTCAGAAATGGCCATTTGTCAAAGCATGGATATCACTGTAACATATGTCCATCAACTGCCACAAACACTGACCAGAGGAAAAATTAGACGGCAAAAAAAATGGTGATGCCTTGTTGAAGATCTGCTTATTAGTAGAGTCCTATCACATAATCAGAAAACCTTCAGATACCAGTAGCAATAGCAATAGCACTTAGACTTATATAGCGCTTCACAATGCTTTACAGCCAGGGGTGGGATTCTACCAGTTCGCACCTATTCGCTAGAACCAGTTGTTAACATTCTAAGCAGTTCAGAGAACCAGTTGTTAGAAGAAATTACTGGCCTAATCCTGTAAGAAAGGCAGGAAGGAAACATTCTGGTGTTGCTTACAGAAACTGCCTCTCCGTTAACCCTTATTACATTCTTGGCAGGACTAGACTTCCTGTCTCAGGAACGTCTCTGGAGTTTTTTCCCCCTCCTTTGCTGGTACTTTGCTTGTGTGGAGTGACCATTCAAAGTTACAATGGCATTGAAAAAAGTGACTTATGACCATTTTTCACACTTACGACTGTTGCAGCATCCCCACAGTCATAAGAGGCCAGGCGTGGAGATGCGTGCCTTGATGTGAGTGATGTTGAATTGGCCATGCCCAGCCAGTCACATGATCATCAAGCCATGTCCACCCAGTCACATGACCACCAAGCCACGACCACCACCTAAGCCATGCCCACAGAACCGGTTGTTAAAAATTTGAATCCCACCACTGTTTACAGCCCTCTCTAAGCAATTTACAGAGTCAGCCTATTTCCCCCAGCAATCTGGGTCCTCATTTTACTGACCTCGGAAGGATGGAAGCATGAGTCAACCTTGAGCCTGGTGAGTTTTGAACTGCAAAATTGCAGTCAGCCAGCAGTCAGCAGCCTACAGTACTGCACTCGAACCACAGCACCACTATGGAGCATTAGTAAGAGTAATCTCACAGTAAGTGTGAACCTACCACCAACAGCCTATGCACCTTCTTTTTTTTCTTTTTCCCTAGCTTCAAGTTCTCACAATATTACAAAAGATATCAATATACATATGATAGCCAAGTGATTTGAACACAGGAGGAATGCAATCTTCTTGAGCTGGAATTTGCTTTAATTTGCTGTAGTTGCACCAGATGATCAAACCGCTGATTTGCTTTAGAAAAAAAATATATTGGTATTCTTAAAAGCAAAGTTAATAGGGGGAAAATCTGATTGGTCTTCCAGATACTATAAGAATAATTCAGTCAGTTCATAGTCAATTTGATTATTCTACTCAAGGGTAGACTAAACTAGACTAGATTCCACAGGAATTAAACTGAGCTCCTGATACACAGTGAAATATTTCTTACCAAACATGAGGTTAGTAATGGTTTTTTTTTCATCTACAAAATCAGATAGACCTGTTTCTCAGACACTACATTTTCAGATACCATTTTTTGGATCATAACCCATTCATATACACAGATGTGCATGTACATACAAACATAAACTGATAAATTTAAAAGAAAACTATAAAAGAATAGATGTATTTATAATCTATACAAGCTTAGATAATATGTTTCTTCAATTAAATTCCACATGGATTCTTAAACTATTAGCCTTTCTGTATGTCCTAACTAACTAGGTGCCAAAGAATTTAACCAAATAAGTTAATATTTAATGCAAAAGCTCTTTCTGTTGATTGATTGTGTTTCCTTTTTTGTTTGTAATAACATTCTGATACAATATGATAACGAAGTGAACAATTCTTATTTATATTATTCCTACATGTAGATCTGTGCACTGCTACTGCAGCACAGGTTTTTTTGGGGGGGAAAAGTCATCCTAGTGTATTAAACAAGTAAGGAGATTTTATTGGCAATGCCACTGCAGATTCAGATCCCATCAAAAGAAAGCATAATATGCCTACTGAAGTGGAGAATCACAATCCACAGAATGTCTTTGGACTTGTTCAAAACTGGCAGCTGCTTACATTTCCAGCTGAACAGTGTCATACTTAACCGACATTACAGGAATCGACCAAGTGAATTTGGGAGAGCACTAGACTCAATCTACAATGTGCCTTTCTCAGCCTGTAGCATCTTTAGACCTCTCCTCCATTCATTCATTTATGCATAAAAATTATGAATACTCTAGAGAGTTTATGGAAGGGGATCTGTTATACTTTATTCCACTTTGTAATAGCACTTCCTTAGCCTGTGCTATGCCCACAACAGAATAATATGAAGGGTGATTTATTCAAGGTCCCTACCAAAGCATTCATGTGTGTGTATGGGTTGTGTCCTATAGTTTTATTCACCAGGGCCACCATTTTGTGAGAGTGCTTATGACATACTCTCAAAGTTTCTTATGTGCCTATTGACCCCCAAAAAGGTTGGGGACACCTGGGGATTCTGACTTTAGGCCAAATCACTTGGTTTAGCACCAATACTTTCCAGCATCAGGTCTCTCATAAACTGTAACCATAGCCTGTGTACCTTGAGGATATTTACTACCCCGAGAGTCTGTCGAAAAAGGGCATATAACAACGTCATCATGTAAAACCTGTGGCTTACATGTGTCAGGATGACTATGCATGTGTCAGGATGTGAGTAGATAATGGAGACATTTGCATGATAAGGATCCTGGGAGCAGGTCTCATTTTTGGTATCATTGCGGGTTATTACATAATCTTCTGGTTTGCTCTATCTGAGAAATAATTGGGTGCTTGCCCTCATGGGAGTTCTCAAATGAAATTAAGTCATAGATGTCATAAGGAAGGTTAAGAATTCAAGTAGCAGTATCAAAAAACAGTTTTCTTGATCAACTCCTGGGAAAGATTCAATTGCCATTTCCGCCCATATCTATATGAGTATTATCTAATGGGTAAGGATTAGTTACATAACCAAATTTAAGAGCTCCTGCAGCTATTTGAGGGTTACTGATTCTTGATTCATTTGCTTGTAAGTCCTGGTTAGGAGGAATTGAATGGAATGGACTCAATTTCTCTCTGTTGGTCATTCATCTTTTAAGAGTCATGTGAATTACTTGTTACCAATCTGGAATTAGTAAATTTACAGTCCTACATAATCACATTCAGATATCAATTGCTACCATGGAAAGCATAAAATTACTCTAACTGAAATGAAAGTAATGAGAGGGGGCTGATAGTGGGCATGGCAAAACTTGGGAAAAATTATTTCTAAACTGGGCATTTCCTTCCTCTTCTCTTATTCAGGTCAGAACTGTTTGTATAGCTGAGAGAGATCCCAGAATATGATTATGCAGTTTTCTCTTCCTTTAAGGCAAAGGTGGGGAAAACTGGGTGAGGGTGAGGAAAACATTTGGATTTGGGGAGCATGTGATGCAGCCCCTTGTAAAATAGTCTGGGAGTTTAGAGGCACCAAAAGAAATTCCTAGAACAGTGTTTCTCAAACTTGGCCACTTGAAGTTGTATGGATTTCAACTCTCAGAATTCCCCAGCCAGTTGATCTAGAAGCATGCTGGGCACTATGTACTCGATTCCTTCTTTAAGATTTGTAGATCCAGTTCCTGGAAGAAAAGGAAAGTGCTTGATTCACTAATATGTCTCTCTTTTAATTTCATAAATAGCTGATAGTCATTGGAAGAAGTGGATTTTCACCATGTTGGTGTAATTTATTTCTGCATAGCAACTCAAGATTTACATACACCAAAAGAGTACAGTATAAATATATAAATAATACAAACAAATTTAGGTCCTGTAGCTAGACTCTGAGATCAGAAGATAATTCAAATTTCAGAATCCCTTAACTAGAAATAATGTCACTATTTCAACTGAAGGATGTAGACAGACATCAATGATTCTTTGATTGTAATTCTTGGTTCTTTCCATCTTTAGACAAAGCCAAGATCCTTTAGAACAGATACATTTCCAAAAGGAATGCTGCTGAAACTGGGTAAATATGTGGAATGTGTTGGATGTTTTTTTTTAAATAATAATCTATGCTTGAGAAAAATAAAAACACAATAAATGATGAGCAATGTCAGTAGGTAAATAATTGATGAAGCAGTGGCCTACATTAATACTATCCCACCATCAGAACTTCAAACCCTAGGTTGTCACAGTTTAAGATCTAAACTATAATTCCTTCCATCTAGGATCCTTTGGAGTCTTTCTTTCTTTCTTTCTTTCTTTCTTTCTTTCTTTCTTTCTTTCTTTCTTTTTCTCTTTCTTCAATTCTCCTCCCACTAATCACAAGTCCCTAACCGTGACAGCAAGCCTTAGTAAATAATATATCAAGATAAATGATAATTGTTCTGCTTTAAATGTCTCCTAATGAGCACCATAAATTAAAAATTAATATTGCAAAGACTGTATGAATAGCATCAGTGCTATAAACTGAGCAGCAGGGATCAAGAATGCAAATGAAAGTGAACCGCCTCCCTCATCTTCTCTCTCACGGTGACTGAAAAATCCTAGCGCCAGCAAATTGTTCAGCATTAGAGCTAATAAACAAATTTAATGTAGTTGTATAACAAGCAATTCTTCCTTATATTTTATTCCAGGTTTGGCAGATTTTAGTTGTTTTATAGCCCCTCTACCATTATTGTTTCTCTCATTAGGAACAATGGACTAATTTTAAATTAAAACATTGTCTTGAGTCCAAAATTAGGAAAGAAACCAATTAATGTTGCTTTTTGAGATAATCAGAAAGACGTGCTAAAACCTTTCCTGCATTTGCTGACCTACTCATCCATTTTAGCAGAGTAAGTAGCTCAAAGCAGATTTTTCCCTCTGCATGTAGATTCATTGCACCAATATCAGTGTGGTTTGAGGAAAAAATACGTGTGGTTAGGCCACAACTTACAGTTCCCAAGGCTTGATGAAAAATAGGGCAATGGTTCATGCTTGGTCAAATACTTCCAGACCTTCTGACTGGATACCTCCACAGGTGGTAGGGCTGTGTGCTTTGTCCTGCTGTGAACAGGTACATCTTTTGCACTGCCACCTGTGTAGACTAGCCAGGCATCTCCCATATGAACAAGAGCTGAACTTTCATTCACTTGGTTCATCTTAGTCCTCTGTATTGTATACTGCATAGTATCTACTTCTCCAGCTACAATTCAGTCTTAATGTGCTAAGCATCAAACAAAATGGGTGATGGATACAAATTGGGTATTTAGATCTAGATGTACCTTAACAGGCCAAGAAAAAAAGAGATACACTTGTAGTATACATTAAGAGGAAGGAAAGGTGGGAAGATTCAGAATTTGATAATGAGAAGACCCGGACTAGAATGAAAAGTGTTCATTTTCTCTTGTTGGGGATAAAAAAGATTAAGACAGTGGGGCTTACCACTTTTCCATTAATATTAGGAGATTACATATGTTCCAGCAAGGTACCTCCATGCATAGACATCAACAATTGTTCTTAGGAAAGGATGAATATAGCAAATGGCTCTGAAGAAGATATTCAAGAAGATGTTCTGCTTAACGGTTGTGCTATTTCTGGCTTAACAAATTTAATATGATATAGAAAACCGTTTATTGTGGAAAGTTAGATGACCAGGAACACGTATTTCAAAACTCAACAGGAGTGTCCAATTTAAATATAACTAGTTTCTAATAGATACTTTTGGGACTTTGGGAATTCAGATATATTTTCAGAAGTGACTTTTGGGAGAGGATTGAAGAAAGATGGATTGCTTTTTGTCTTGGGAAATTTTGCAAAGTCATGTCATCCTACTTTGAAAAAATAGGACGAATCTACTATTAAACATCTCTGAACTCTGACTTTGCACTTTATCTTCTGCACTTTAAAGATCTTTGATATTTATTGCTGCTCTAATCCGAATTCCCTTCTCTGTTGTCACCGACCATTGTCCTTGACTATTGTCTGGCCTGCTGTTGTGAGAGAACAGCAGGCTGCTCCATTGTTCCAGCCCGGTGAGAACCGCCATGGTGGGAGAGTGGTGGTTGGACCATATTTTCATCTGCCCCCCCGAGGGATGGTGAGAGAGCCTTCGGGGGTCACGATATGATAACTGTAGGTGCTGGTTGCAAGGACTGGAGACAATGATAACGACTTCTTAATTCTAATATATTTTAACATCAATTATTTGTGGCCATTTTATCTTCCCTATCTTCTGTGTTTTAATTTTTATCATGATTTTGGCTTATTCACCTATGGAGCTGCGGGCCTACAGGACTGTTCCCTTGTCTCTAGTATGGCCCGTGGGGGTGTCAAGAGCTTACCTTTATGATGGATTGTTAGATCTCGAGAGGTGGCATTGCGCAACCAAGGGGGGTAATTTTAAATTGGGCAAAGGGAAACTTTTAAATTTTTTGCTTCACTATCTTAAAGGGTTAGGGAAGGGGGAGGGTTGTCCGTCTGGGCATGTGGATGATCAATTTTTGCCCAGAAAGGAAGGAACTCAGTCCAGCCCAACTGGGGATCGTGCTGTGGAGGGGGGGGCGTTGGACTCCGGCGGCTGAGGTGGGGATGCCGATCCCCAGGGTGATTGGACTTGGCAGGGGATGGAGAGGCAGGGAGTCATATCATGTGAAGGGAGCGCGCCATCGCTATCTAAGAGCTGTGGCGTGCTCCGACTCCCATGCCTCTGCCCACTCCCCCGGGGATATGGGACTCGGAGACCCTGGGCTCAGGTTGGTGTATTTTAATGCCAGGTCCGTGGTTAATAAGGCTCCCCTCCTTGGTGAATTGATCAGGGAGGAAGCCATGGACCTGGCCTGTATCACTGAGACCTGGTTGGGGCCGGAGGGTGGAGTGCCTCTGGTCGATCTCTGCCCCCCAGGTTTTCAGATTTTGCACTGGCTGCGAGCTCAGGGGAGGGGTGGGGGTGGTCGCTGTTGTTATTCGGGAGACCCTGATTCCAAGGGAGGTCACCGTTCCGCAAATAGGCGGGTGTGAAGCCCTCCTCTTGAGGTTGGGGCCTGGTGGTCAGTTGGGCCTGTTGCTTATATACCTATCCCCCAACTATGTGGCAACGGCCCTGCCTGGGCTGCTCAATGCCCTCTCGGGAGTGGTGGTGGAGTTCCCAAGCCTTTTGGTTTTGGGTGACTTCAACCTGCCCTCCCTGGGGGGGATGTCGGGATTGGCCCAGGAGTTCATGGCTTCCATGGCAGCTATGGACCTGACCCAAATAATACAGGCCCCCACACATGAGGGGGGCAACATGGCTCGACCTTGTTTTTGTCTCGGAACGTTGGCGTAGTGATCTAGGGGTGGCCATCGTGAATGTCCAACCCATAGCATGGTCAGATCACTATCTCCTGCAGCTGGTCTTCCAACAAGTGGCCCCACACCGTTGAGATGAGGAGCCACTGAGATGGTTCTGCCCCAGACATCTGATGGACCCTGAAAGGTTCCAGACGGAACTGGGGTTTTTGCCTGCCTCCCTTATCCACAGCTCGGCCGAGGTACTGGCGGCCACTTGGCAACAGGCCACCACTGAGGCCCTCGACCGAGTTGTCCCCTTGTGTCCCCTCACTCGCCGCAGATCCCAGATGGCTCCTTGGTTCACAGAGGAGCTCAGGGAGATGAAGCGGCATAGGAGGGGGTTAGAGAGCAGGTGGAGATCGACCCACTCCAAATCCAACCGAGCCCAGCTAAGAGCCTATATTAGGACTTACCTGGTAGCTTTGGGGGCAGCGAAGAGGTCATACCTCTGCGCTCTCATAGCGTCCGCAGACGACCGCCCAGCTGGCCTGTTTAGGGTCACCTGCTCCCTCTTACATTGGGAGACGGGGTTGGATCCTATGCAGGGCAGAGCTGAGGAATTTGGCCAGTATCTGCTGGATAAGATCGCTCAGATTCGGGAGGGGTTAGACTCTAACTTGCAGTGGTCTGAGGAGGGAGGGACAAGAAGTCCGGCTGATATCATCTGGGCTGAGTTTGATCCTGTTTCTGAGGATGAAGTGGACAGGATTATGTGACGCTTGAGTTCCACCACATGTTTATTGGACCCGTGCCCTTCCTGGATGGTGTATGCTGCCAGGGAGGTCGCGTCTGCTCGGGCAGTTGTCAACGCTTCATTAAAGGAGGGCTCTTTCCCCGCCGCCTTGAAAGAGGCGGTGGTGAGACCACTCCTGAAGAAGCCTGCCCTGGACCCAGCCATATTAAACAACTTTCATCCGGTCTCCAACCTTCATTTTTTAGCGAAGGTTGTTGAGAGTGTGGTAGCTCAACAGTTTCCGCTTTTCCTGGATGAAGCGGACTATCTAGATCCCTATCAATCAGGCTTCTGGCCCGGGTCCAGTACAGAGACGGCATTGGTTGCACTGGTGGATGATCTCTGGAGGGCGCGGGACAGAGGCTTTTCCTCTGTCCTGGTCCTATTAGATCTCTCGGCGGCTTTCGATACCATCGACCATGGTATCTTATTGCAGCGCCTTGAGGGGCTGGGAGTGGGGGGCACTGTTCTGCAGTGGTTCTCCTCCTACCTCTCAGGGCGTTCAGAATCGGTGTTGGCAGGGGGGCAGAGGTCGGTCCCGCAGGAAACAGTCCTCTCACCCCTCCTGTTCAACATCTATATGAAGCTGCTGGGCGAGATCATCTGAGGTTTTGGGGTGAGGTATCATCAGTATGCTGATGATACCCCAAACCAAATCAGTGATGCCCTCTCTGTGATGTCCCATTGTTTGGATGTGGTACGGATCTGGATGGGCAGGAACAGACTACAGCTCAATCCGGCCAAGACTGAGTGGCTGTGCGTACAGGCATCTCGCTCCAGTGAGTATATTCCACCTTTGGCCATAGGGGGAGAGGTGTTACCCCCTGTGGATAGGGAATGGAACCTGGGGGTTCTCCTGGACTCATGGCTCAGTTTGGAGGAGCAGGTGGGAGCGTGGCCAGGGGGGCCTTTGCCCAGGTTCGGCTGGTTCTCCAGCTCCGCCCTTACCTGGATCGAGATGCCCTTCGCACGGTCACTCATGCACTTGTTACGTCCCGACTCGACTACTGCAATGCTCTCTATGTAGGACTGCCCTTGCATACCATCCGGAGGCTCCAGCTGGTGCAGAATGTGGACGCGCGGGTTGTGATGGGAGTCTCCTGATACTCCCATGTTACGCCCCTCCTGTGCAAGCTGCATTGGTTGCCGGTTGCCCTCCGGGTGCGATTCAAGGTTTTGACATTAACATTCAAAGTCCTTCATGGCATGGGTCCGGGGTACTTGTGGGAACGTCTCCTGCCAATATCAAATACCGGTCGCCCTGTGCGAGCACATAGGTTGGGACTCCTCAGGTTGCCGTCCACACGACAATGTCGGCTTGCGGTGACCCGTGGAAGGGCCTATTCTGCATCAGCCCCCACCTTATGGAACCAGCTACCCATTGAGCTCCGGCTGGCTCCCGATCTCTCCTCTTTCCGGTGCAATCTAAAAACCTGGTTGTTTTTACAGGCTGGGCTGGACTGATCTCCTAGGGCAGAGGGTGAGTTTTAAATTCGATTTTAATTCGGTTTTAAACTTGTATTTTGGCTTGTTTAGTTTAATTTCTTTTTAACTAATTTATTGTTCTGTGTTTTTATCTGTGAGCCGCCCCGAGTCCTTTCTGGAGGGTGGCAGCATACAAGTCAAAACAAATAAATAATAAATAAATAAACTGAAACAATTAAGAAAACGAAGCTCTCTTCATGAAGCCAGGTGATTAAACTGGATATTCCAAGAATTAGAAAAAGTATTAATGGCATAAAATAATTAAGGGACGTGATGCAATCCTTCAACTAGTTAATATCATGGCACATTCTTGGACAAATAGATTGAGATTTACATTTCAACTATTACGTTATTTCCTTTCTGGTCCTTTCCTTTCTTTTCTTGTGTTTTTCTTTAGTCATCAGCATTTTCTTTTAAATTATTATTATTTGTTTTCTTTTCAATTCAACATTGGATTGTAGCTGGAATAAATTAAACTACATAAAATAACGAACAACAAAGAAACCTCAGGCTAATTAAACAGAATATCTTCTATTATAACTTGACTGTTGGTGACTTTTGAATGTACATAGATTATGCAGTTTTCAAAAATGTACAGCAATTTACTCTTTCTGCAGGAGGGAATTCTTTCTGCAGGAGTCTGTTACAAAGACAGGTACCACAAAACATACCCAGCAGTTTTAAACTGAACTGCATCTAAAGAGAAAGGTCCTAATATTATGCCTAATATAAGTCTAATATACCTTCTAGAGACAGTGGCAAATAAAATCAGAGCATTTCTTACTTATCTTAGCTTTTATTTCTTGTCTGAATGTATAAATGTTCTAGATTCCCAATGCCTATTAATTGGCTTTATAATAGAGAGTAACAACATTGCAGGACAATATTCTCCATTTGAAAATATAGCCTTATATTTTCCATGTTTCACACTTTCATTAATATTGAGCAATCCACCATCACACAAAACTATAAGCTGTATTTTGCCCTCTGCAACTAGCATAGCCTCCTTTTTTTAGCCACCAAAGGCTTTGCATTATCACCCCCTCGAATCTGTTCTGCTTTATAATAGAGACACCTGCTAACTAGGAAATGAGCAGAGACAACTACCTTGTTTCTCATAGGCCTTGGAACATCTGTCGCGTGGTAACAACTTCCAGGCACCGCTGACCTGTAACAAACCCTAACCTGTGACCTAGAGGTGAAAGGGTCTGTATCCAATTACCAGTCCCTGGAGTGGCCAGGCAATTCCCAGATGATTGGATTTCTAATGCAAAATACTAAAACCATGCCTTGCCTTTTAAACCTCTTATAACTGCTAAGTATGTCCCTAAAATAAGTCCTATTAAAATAGCAAATGGCATTACATCATCATTTCAGGGTAAAAAAACACACATGGATGAACCATTTTATCAAAACCATATTTTAATGTATTTCTTTACTCACTCATTTTTCTGTGGCTATGCCAGAAAAGGAGAATATAAATGGAATATTCTTAGCTTTTTTATTCAACCTCAAACAAGATATAGTGATATACTACTTCACAGTTTATGGGGAAAGAAAGCAGGGTGGGAAAGAGGAAGGAAGGAAGGGAGGAAGGGAGGAAGGAAGGAAGGAAGGAAGGAAGGAAGGAAGGAAGGAAGGAAGGAAGGAAGGAAGGAAGATGTTGAATGATTATCATCTTCACCTGGTTTAAAAAACCCCTATAGATTATTAGTATTATTGTTCATAAACATTGCTTCTAGGCCAAAGGCAGTTTATTTGACTTTAACTGAGGTTAGGTCTCCAATATCTGGGATGGAAAAATCAGGATCATCAGAAGAGGGAGTAAAGAGTTAGAGCTTTCTGTGTTAATTGGCTTATTTGACTTTGTTCCACTTTTTGAATCTAGACACAATATCTCTAGCCAATGCAATTTGCAGCGTAGTATGATATACTTACCCAGCCTACAGTGATTGATTAAATAAACCCTGATTAAACAAGCCATGACTTGGTGAAATATGTGTACTAAAGTGGGTCTAATACTAAGCAGATCATTAAGCTGATGCCTAGAACAAATTAAGCTAAAATGTGTCCACAGTTCTATATTATATTAACATATTATATTGATCTTAATACTTAAAACACAAACGTTTTGGTTTTGCTAAGTTTGTCATTTTTATCTATAGTATTTGGGAAACTTTTAACAGTGTTCTAAGGAACCCAAGAAACCTACACTATTCTACATTTTTAAAATCTTCATTATTATATAACATTCATACTGAAATTAGGAACCATCTTAATATTTACTCTGGGTTAATAGAAAACTATATTTGGTTAAGAAATGCTGGGTCTAGAGGTGTTCACATTTCTAGGAGGTTTGTTTGTGTTGATCATCCTTTGCAAATGACACTTGATGGAGGTGTGCAAGGAGTAGCAAATAGTTTGAACTAGAGAAGAAAGAGAAAGAAGGGAGCTGCTAAAAATAAATCATGAGTGAGCAGTTGATTAAATTCTTAAGACTCTGAACACGATTGTGGAAAACCCATTGGGCTAGGCTGAATGCTCCAGGCTTTGTAGCAGCTTGCTGTCCATCTGTCCATATTGCCTATATCTTCCTCTGTCTGCCTTAACAGCATAATGCATTTGTACAGGAATGGTCTTTGGAAAACAAAAGATGTTCACTGTCAACAGAGACTTTCAATACAAACCTGTGCATGTCTACTCAAATGTCACTATACCCAATAGGATTTATTCCCAAGAAAGAACCACGGGATTTCAATTTTAACATAACTGCAAGCCTTATGATTAAAAAAAAAAACACATGTTGTGAATGTTGTGAATGTTGTGAATTCGGTTTAATTCTCTTTTAATTATTTATTGTTGTGGTTTTTAGTTGTGAGCCGCCCCGAGTCTTCGGAGATGGGGCGGCATACAAGTCCAATAAATAAATAAATAAATAAATAAATAAATAAATAAATAAATAAATAAATAAATAAACAAACAAACTCTGTGTGAAATTCATATAGAAAGATTCAACTGAAAGTATAGTTAGCAACGTCCAGAAAGTAGCATTTGAATCTCTTTCAGCAATCAAAGCAAGTAAGCAGTGTGTATGTATATACCTGTGTGTTTGTCAGTTTGTGTTTCTCTCTGTGTGTATGTGTCTTTTCGTCAAATGCAGCTTTAAAAATTGAAAGTATGGTAATTTGTCACATTATTCTGCCTAGACATGCCAGAATAAAACAGTGCAACAGATTTTAGTTTTGTTTTGTTTTTCAAAAATTTTGATAGGCAGCCCAGTAAATGGGAAAAATGATGTGATAGACTTGGTGCCTAGAATTTTATGATGCTTGGGATTCTAGCCAGAAGGTTCAGCCTATATTGAATTTCTCTCTCCAAGAACCCAAAAAAGAAATCTGTAGATGGAGGAACAACCCATCAGTAAGTAGCTTTCTCCCCATAACAACTCTGTAGGTTCAGCTTCTCTCACACTGGAACACTGAGGAAGGAGGGGGGACCTTGTGTACTAGGCACATCAAAGATATAACAGAAGAAACAGAATCTACAGTCATTCCAGTCAAGGGCAGGTCAATAACAGCACAGGAAAGAGCCTTGGTGGTGCAGGCTGTTAAACGCCTAGCACTTAGCTCCAGCTGCCTGCAATTAGTGCAGGCTCGAATCCCACCAGGCTCAAGGTTGACTCAGCCTTCCATCCTCTCGGGGTAGGTAAATTGAGGACCCAAGATTGTTGGGGGCAATAAGCTGACTTTGTAAAAATGCTGCTTAGTAATAAGCAGGCATATACTATGGAATGAAGGCTATTGCTAAGCGCATTGGGTTGTGCTCCAAAGATTGTAAGCCACCCTGAGTCTCTGGAGAAGGGCAACATATAAATATGAATAATAATAATAAAAATAACAGCACAGAGGTAGGTTAAGTTTTTTTAGTTGAGAGATGGAGTGGGGAAGAAAAAGGAAAGGAAAGAAAGCAAAAAACCAAAACTTGTTTTTTTTTCTTTTCCAGTCTATAAATCTGGTAGGACTTTGTATTATATAGTTCCTTGCTGGTATAACTAGGAAGACACTGTAAATAAATAGATAATAATAATGAGACAAAGATTGCTATTTTTCAAAAGAAAAAAAACAGAGGCTGGCACCATGTCAAATAATAATTTCAGAATTTAACATTAAACATGGCACACAAGTCATGAATTGCATCATTATTATATTTATTAGTATCAAGGGACAAATGCATTGAAGTTTACAGGATAACCTTGTCAGGAAACTGGAAAGAATGTACTCCCTCCTCTTAAACAAGGCATATCTATCTATCTACCTATCTACCTATCTACCTATCTACCTATCTACCTATCTATTTATCTAATCATTTATCTATCTGCCTATCATATATCTATTCATTTCTTTAAGATAGGAACATATGATTTTAATGAGGTATTACTATGTGTAGTGTCATCTGGTGACTAAATGATAGAATTGCACTATCCGCAGCCTTTCTTCCCACAGCCTTCATTTTGAGTTGCATCGAAGTATTGCCCAGAATGAAATTTGGAAACATCTTGTAATTGTTCACCATATATTCAAAACCTCTTGTTCCTGAGTGGACTTCCATCTAAAATGTTCAAAGACGGGTTCTATCTTGCATTGAACACCAAGGGTGCTTAATGGCAGGTTCCATTTCTATTGATTTATAACCCTCCACGAGGGTGGGGAACTTAATTGAGTGAAGATTTCAGAGTAACAGAATAGAAAAGTCTGGGAACTGAGGGACATGCTTGCATATGGGGTGGCATTTTATGGTTGTTATATTGTGGATTTTTAATATTATAAGCTGCCTGGAGTCACCTGCTTATGAGTTAAATTATCAATAAACAAACAAAACAAACAAACATACAATCAAATAAATTGTGTAATTATGCCCTGGGTCCTCATGCTTTTTGTCACATAGCAACAGAACACTTGCAGATCACAGGATGCATTGGTTGCCCTCCCCACAGATGAACTGATTGGAAGGTGCTACATAATGTGGTTAATAAAAGACACATGTACTTATTTGTCTTCATCCCTTACACCTATATGCTTATGAGATCAATAAGCAATAGGTACATTCTTTGATTCTATAAAGGTGAATTCATTAGGCTCTTGACTAGACAGCTCCTGCTCTTTCAGCCTATCCAACATAGAGCAGCCCCTGACTGAAGAGCGCAAAACCCATTACAATACAACACAGAGCAAAGCTTTAAACATCGCATTTTCTTGTTCATAATCAATGCTCCACAAGCAGATGTACAATTGCACCTTGGGACACATTCATTACAGCTCAAGGAACACAGTCATGCCATTCAGACCATATTCCATCCATATGCTTGTGTGCTTTATACCCTGAGTTTATTGGCATTGGGCACTGTTGTAGAGTAGGAGACTCCCAGGATCATAATTTGCACTTATTGTTACAGTTCAAGATATTCCCAATGAAGTACAAATTTTCATTATATGGAAAGCTTTTCTTTTCTTTTTTGTTTTCTGGTACAGGAAGCACTACTGGCCTAGGAAATATAAATTCTTGGTATGAAATGTTAACAACACTTGAGTAAAAGAGGAAAAATGGAATGTTTTCCAAAAACAGGAAGAGTAAAACTAATAAAATTGATACATATGTTAAATTCAAATGAAAATTGAGGTTTTCTGGCCTGCTGTTAGAATTTTTTAGTGGTATAAAAATATAAAAGCTACAATATTCACTAAATTGTAAGCTGTTCTTGTAATTCAATGAATGTCACAACTTATCTTTTATTCATATATGTACTTTCCAATTAACATAGAAAGAACTTTGTCAAAGGTTAACTATCTAAAATTGCTCAGGCAAATGTATTCTGATTTGAACATTTTTAAGTAATCAAAGATGTACATATGCCACCTTTTGAAAAAAAAAAAGATCAAGAGAAATATGCACAAACAGTTTTGTAGTAAAAACAAACTTTGATCAAACTTGGCCTGAACACTGAGTGAAAACATACTCAGATTTTTATGCTCTTTTGCAAAGTTTTTAGGCTATAGATTAACATTCAGTAGACATTGGCCTTAACTAGATGACCAACATTAGAACAAAGGTTGAACATTCAACTTAATGAAATCTAATATTTAAGAAACAACGGTTATCAGTACTTGCCTTTAGAGAAATAGAAAAGAAACATTTCCACCAAGTTCTTGGTGGAATTATTTTGTTCAAATGAGACAGAACTAACAAAGATCAAAGCATATTAGAGTGTGGAACATATTTTCAAAAAGCACAAGGAGTTGAAAATTGTAAACCATATCCCAAGGTTAAAAAATAGAACTGTAAGCTTTTCAGTTCATTTTCATCCTTCATCCAGTCCCCATCCTGGCATTTTTCTTATTTTAGAAAATTAAAAACCTAGTGTGGGCATGAGTCTCTGTGTGTGGGGGTTTTTTGGGTGGGGGCAGGCGGGATATTGTCATAATTTGCCATTTTGCTCATGAATATCTAAATTATTTGATTGGGACCAGAGCTATGCAATGTGTCTTGGGATTCAACCATGTCTTGGGTGGAGGGGGTGTCTCTCTGTAATGGCATTTTTTAAAAAAATACAATACCTACAATTTAATCATTAGGCATTTAATCTATGTTTACAGCAAGATAACCAAGTGCAATTGCTTCTAAATGGCAAAACAAGAAAATTGAGATGCAAAGGGATGGCAAGCAAACATAGTTCATGACCCTCTCTTTGTTTTGGAGAAGAAGAAAGACATTTATCACTCTGAAGGATAAAAAAAGGTGCAGGTATTGACATTCTCATCTCCACCATTATTGAAGCATAGGTAACTTTGATCACAGGCTAACTATAGGAGAAAAGTATTCATAGGAAAGCATTTCTGTGGCCAGCTCCTGGAGAGAATGTGCACACACACACATACACACTCACAGTGACATGGGGATTGTCCTTGCTTATGACCAATGGCCTTAATGTGGCTTTTTCTCAAGGTTATATGGATTATTACTGAACAAAACCCTATGTTGAATGCAGCTCATTATGCCTCAATTCCGATATCAAGGAGGCATATTGTTTGTACAACAGAGCTCTATTGTTGTTAACTTACAGCCCCCAAATTTTCCATTTTCCAGCAGCTTTTGGACAACATAGGGGAAGGGGGAAAAACAGAGAAGAGGAAGAAACTCAAGGGAAGCAGCTGATTAGATTCTGGCAAAGAGGACCAAACATCTGCTTTAAACAAAAGACATCTGCATATTTCACATTTATTTTTCATAATTTACAGAAGCAACCTGCCAAAATTTAGCAAGGGAGAATAAGCTAGCACATAATTAGCTAAAGTTTGCTTGCTTTAGAAGTTATTAGCATGAAGCCCAGTAGCTCACCTGGGAGGACATCAAGGCACAGAGATAACTACAGTTTGATTTCGCAAATTCAATTTTCAATCTGGCACGCCGGGCCAAAAAGATTCATTGTTGCCATGTAAGTAAAGGCTGTGGGGATGGATACGTCAATTAATGCCATCCAATGAACAATCTATTGTCCCTATGTCAAGCATTGTATGCAGCTGTCTCACCAGTGTTGGCAATATTGCTTATTAGGGAAGATTTGATTAGGCAGAAGCTTCCTCTAAGTCATGAAAAGAAACAGGGTACAGGTTAGGCTGATCACAGACGTTATTGTATCAAGTAGCTATGTAAGTGGCATGTGGGCAGATGGTGTCACAAGAGATGCAAAATTTCCATCTTCTCCCTCCTTTGCATACCAGACCCAACTTACATTTGTTACATACAGTAACGTAATCCTTCACCCATGACTCGTTGATGAATGGGTGCTTGAAATAGAGATATTCTTCAATGTAGAGGATTATTTCCCAGACAGATTGTAACAGTGGAAGGAAAGAAGGGATTATTTAGAACAAATGGGATTATTTCACAGCCAGAACAGAATGAACACTGATTGTTGGGAACCTGTACTGAGAAAAAGATCCATCTGACATATCTATGAAGATTCTCATCCAGTCATGGTTGCCCCAGAATTGCTTTTTCTGAAAGGCACCTGGACTTTCTTGGGTTTTTTTCTTTGAAAATGTTCTGCTTTTCACCCAAGAAATGGTTGATGAAATGAATGAAAAGTGAAACATTTTCAAAAAGAAAAAGCCAAGAAAGTCCAGTAACTTTTTCTTTCTTTTTTTTGAAAAAGCACCTTTGGGACATCCATCCGACATCCAATGAAAATGAAATGGTCTGAAAAGTTTAGATCTCAGTTGTTTGCAGTAGTGTAGAAACTTAATAAATAAATGAATTGGACTGGACATTTCATGAAGCGCATCATTAGAATTCTCTGCCATCCAGGATAATAATTGTGGTATTAGTAACAATAACATCTGCTCATTCAACAAATATCAGATATTTTAGATTAGGGCTTTTTAGGTATTTTCTGAAAATGCAGGTTCTAAAAGCCTACGTGTTATCTTTGAAATATGTAGGAGGTTTAAAAGAAGATTGTTTTTAGTGCTAAGTCAGTGTGTCAAGACCAGTTAATGTAAAACTTCCAAATAATTGGTGAATCTCTTTGATATGGCTCCAAAAGCTCCAATTTCTTTTGGCATTATCGTTGATTTTGTTTTCCTTCCAAAGCCTTTCAACTTCAATTTTCTGTTATTAGAATTATTAAGGCTTATAAGGCTGCCAACACAAAAAGACTCACGACAGTGGACAAAGTTAAAAAGACCATATTTTAAACCATGTCCCTTGTCTAGTTGGCAGCTTTACTGAGGAATCTATCAAAGAACTGTTCTAATCACCGAGAGCAATTGGTCCCTGACATGAAAAGGCCCCAGCAAGAAGTGTTAACCTCAGTGGAACAGCACAGTGAGCAGTTGGGGAGCAGTTAACAAAATTATTTCTTATTTAATCTCAGGTGTTTTCCTTCCTCTGCAGATTCTATGTATCATGAAATCATGCCCTCCATGGATTCTGGCTGGTTTCTCTGAATATAATGTGTTTCACTGCCATGAAAGGCCAAAGAGAGAATTAGGAAAGATAAACAAATGAAGATAATTAGGTGATGCAAGCAAGCTTTAACTCAGCGTGTTTATCCAGAGCAAAAGTAGATCCTTCCTCAAGGGAAGGTTATCCCATCGATAATGAAAAGAAGGCAGCGGTGTTGCTAATTTCAGCTTCAAAAGAAATATTTGATGCCTGCATTGCAATGTTACCTCTCTTTTAAACTGTACTGGAAGAGGACTAAAACAGGCAAATGCCCTTAAGTAATCAGTTTTCCTAATTTCTCATGCCAGCCTTTCTCCATTAAGGAATAACATCTGAGGAAGGAGGGTGTAGAGAACCAAAAAGGTTCTCCCCTGCACAGTTCAATTTTCTGTCTCTTCCCTCATTGCAAAAGCTTTTTTCTAGCTGTCTTTTTAGAGTTGTCACTAAATCACTGGGTGACAAAAAATTTGGGACCTCTGAATTGAGAAAAAGCATTTGCTAAACAAATATGAGATTTTTGATGTACACCTGAAAAATGCATCCTGTCCAGCCTGCTTTTTTAAAAAAAATTACATTTATATGCCGCCCTTCTCCGAAGACTCAGGGCAGCTTAGTTTTTCTGGATACAACCCAATGTGCTCAACAATAGCCTTCATCCCATTGAATATGCCTGCTTATTACTAAGCGGCATTTTTACAAAGTCAGCTTATTGCCCCCAACAATCTTGGGTCCTCAATTTACCTACCCCGGGAGGATGGAAGGCTGAGTCAACCTTGAGCCTGGTGGGATTCGAGCCTGCAGTAATTGTAGGCAGCTGGAACTTAAATGCAGGCATTTAACAGCCTGCACCACCAAGGCCCTTTTTAAATTATTTTTATCCCCCCAAACATTTTTTATCACAGTCATATCTGGATTTGTAAATACCTTTTCCTAACTTTATAGTAAGTTATTTCCAGAGGAACTGAGGCAGTAGGGATAATGCGGTTGAGCATAGCTGCTTTCTTTCACTAAGAATATGGAATCAGACAAATGTTAACTGTTGGCATCCATCTGCACAGGATACATCAGCACTGACTAGCCCACCCAACCCCCCCCTAAATATATACCCTAAGTCTTATTTATCTTGAATTTCTCACTCATTTTTCTATGATCAGCACTGAATGAGCTGGCTGTAGCTATTACTTTAATTTCCCACATGGATTTATCACAGCATCTTATGGTTATAGGTATGTAAAAATTAAAGCAGCTAAACCCCACTGTCAAGCAGGTAGCATCCTCAGGATTTTACCAGAATGAAAAAGGCAGCACTGGAACTCTACAAGCAACATTTTGGGATCCACTAGCAATGTTGTGACACACATAGAAATGGACCAGGGCTTCTGCCATGATGCTGTTGGCATCACTCCAACCCGTCTCATCTCCTTGTGGATGCTGTGCCTCCTAGCTAAATTTGGAAAGAAAGAAAGAAAGAAAGAAAGAAAGAAAGAAAGAAAGAAAGAGAGAGAAAGAGGGAGGGAGGGAGGAAGGAAGGAAGGAAAGAAGGAAGGAGGGAGGAAGGAAGGAAGGAAGGAGGAAGGAAGGAAGGAAGGAAGGAGGAAGGAAGGAAGGAAGGAAGGGCTAAGCTGGAGCAAATTCCAGAGCTGTAGACTAGACCAACCCTTAAAAACAAATGAACAAATAAATGAATGAACGAACAAATGAATGAAAATACCGAAAGGAAACAATGGCGACCACCACTATGTTGCCACCAAGAAAACTACATGGATGTGTTCGTATAATCACTAGGAAGTGAATTCAGATCAACTTCCATCTTTTTAAAATTCTGGCATTCAGCGCTGATCTGAAGACTGCCTGGCTGGGCTCATTTCCCCTAGATTCCTGAGCTCCATCCCTCTGGTGCTCTGAAACTTCTCTTTGAACTGCCTACAATTCTTGTGAGTCCCACCCTTCTCCAGCTTTTCTCTCTGGTTCTCAAAATGCAGAGGCTGTTTCTGGTTACCACTGGAAGGTGAAAGAAAAGGATCTTTTGACAATCTGAGGTTATGTTTCAGAAATCAAGCCACAGCAGTCAAAGCAAGATCTAGCAGGCAACCCTAGTGAGTTCTGGCTTCAAATTAAATATTTTTCTTGGGTTAAGTATAACAACATAAAAGAAAGAGTCAGAATGTGATAACTGCCCATTTTTATTTTTTCAGAATGGGACTTTCAGAGAATGATGCTGTTTATTATTTTATATAAACAGCTGTAGAGAGCTGACCTGACCAAAAAAATGGCATAGAAATTGTTTAAATAAATAAAGTAGGCACAGTTCTTAACTTTTCCTGATGTCATTGTTAAGACCGTAACAGGCTGCAGACAGAGCTAAACATAACGCCGTCCCCAGAAAGGTCTATTTCCCCCCTTTTAATTACAAGCAGATTGAGGAACAAGTTTTGTGCAATTCAGAGGCTCACATAACATAGAGGGGAGCTGCCAGCAGCATTTGTCTGAGTCAGACTTGGTGATAAACTTCAGGGCGACAAAAGCCCTGACTCTTAAAGCCCTCATACAACTCCCTCAGAGATAAATTTGCAGCCAGGAAAGGTTTCCTAGCTGGTTTCACAGAGATTTTGTTTTTAAATTGCTTGATTCTTCACAGCCACTTTGAGTACTTCTGGGGGAAAAAATTCTTGTAAATAAATTGCTCAAAAAACATCTTTGCATCTCTGTTAAAATCACATTATTGGTTCCCAAATATAATTACATTTTGGCCTAAAAATTGCTTGGCAGGAAACTGCAAACCTGGTATTCTGTCTTAATATTTACTTAATGGCATTCAGATTATTAAATTAATGGTTAATGCATCTGAAGGCTGCTCTGGTGCCTGTAAACCATTTGTTATTAAAACAACTTTCAATTAAACACTTCTGCATTGATATAATTTAATGTTCTTGCCAAATGACTGAAACGCTCTTGTAAATTACCCAGACAAGAAAGATTGAATGTTAAAAATGTTTATAACAAATATAGCAAACACAGCCAGACTTTGAGTATTTTTCTTTTTTAAAAAGTTTGCCAGGCTGATCTGTCAAAGAAGAACCATTAAAAATCTAGCTGCGTTGACTGTTTTGAAACATTTATCACCCAGGCTGTTTTATTATTATTTGCTTTTTATGGAAAAATGTGTTAAAATGTGTAAGTGCTAAGAATAAATACAAGTATAAGCAAGACAACTCATATGGTTGCACCGTTGTTGTTTGAAAAGGGGCTTACAATCAGTTATATATATCAACAGGGTTGTGGATCATAAAAATTTCAAAGAACCAATTGCCATTTATTAATTTCATGGATGAAAGAAAAAATGTGTCATTAATCACTATTGTTTGATATAATTTTAATAAATGATAATGGATAGCAACTATTATTAAGGTTTTGGATTTATGGAGCCATTTTATAAACTGTTAACATGCATTTTAACAATAACATTGATGATATTTCAAAACTGATTTGCTAAAAATGCTTTTCTTCAAATCCATCTGTGTTGTTTTCATTGCAATGATGTTGTCTTGGTTTGCTATTGCCCATAGCATTCAGTACTTTAATTCTTTGGAAATGTCTTTGGTAAGTTTGGATTGAATTAAACATAGTTTATCTCAACTGGTCACCAACTTTGGAGTTTCAATACTTTCACTGTTCAGCATGAAAAAAAACCACAAATGATTCCAAATTGTGTATCTTGTATGATGTATTTTCCAGGCATGCTATGCCTTTCTGAGTAGAGGGTATCTGCCCATTTTAGGAAAAATAGATGCACTGATTTTGAAGTGTGCTCCCTTATAGTTTGGTTTGGTTTGGTTTGATTTAATTAATTAATTAGTTAATGCATACATAAATATCTGCTTGTAACATTATTTAGTATAGTATTATTAGTCTTTTTTGTGATTATTGATATCAAATGGCATAGACATTGATAGAGGGATTTTTAAACAAAGCAAAGGCATTTGCCATGACCAACTCATTATGGGACAACTCACCATGACCAACTCATTGTGGGACAACTAACTATAGGACAATTTAACGCTGTATTACTTGTTCAATTCAGTTACTTTTATTATGGGTGACCACATTTTCATCAAAATTATTGTAACTCTTGTATTTCTGGATTGACTTTATCATTATTGGTTACAGTTCCATTGAAATTATTTACATTTTTGTATCTGTTAACTTGTCCCATGGCAAATTGTCCTATGGCAAGTTGACCACAGTGAATTGGCCTTGGCAAGTTGGCCACAGCAAGCTGGCCATGGTGAGTTGGCCACGGCACATTAGCTGTGGCAAGTTGTCCTATTCTGTCATAGGAAATTTTGATCAGCATTGCTCTGTAATACACTGACATGGTCCATTTCATGATCAACCTTATATGACCATTTCTTGCTACTAACAGCAAATCAATGAAGTACATAAAGCTGAAAAAAGATGAAATCCAAATCCAATATTTTCTAGATCATACTTGAGCTTTACTTGTACTTTTACAATGGTTGGTTGTACAGCCAGATGTTTAGACTGGATTTAATATTTTCATTCACCCATCAGGTTCTTCCCAAGAATTTGCAATAGGCAGATGTTGTTTGATGGTGCTAAACGTATTGTCTCAGGATGTAAGATGTTGCAAGCAAAGCTGCCTTTGACAATTGTCTGATGGTGATTTTGTCAATTCTGATGGTATTTAAGTGATGCTTCAGATGTTTTGAAATTGCACTGAAGATGTTTATTACAATTGATATCACTTGATACGCATTCTTTTGTCACAGTACTATTTCTAATTGAAGATCTTTTCATGGTTTCTCCAGTTCCTTCTCCAGTGTCTTCTGCTGTCTTCAGGTACTGGCATGTCCACTCTCCAGACTTTTTTGTCTTTCTCATCAATAGCTTTTTTAAGTCTGAGAAGTGGGTGGGAGATGTTTGTTTCTTTGAATTCTAATATCTTTGATTTCTTGCTTGTTTGCAGGTGAATGGTATTTTTTATAGATATTCCAATGCGACATTGTTGCTACCTTATCATGCCATTGTTTGTAGTCTGTGCAATCTTCTGGCAACAGCTAATTGGTGGTTTCCTCAGCTTGTTTGATGTCTGTTGCTGTTTTCTCAATTCTGGCTTTGTATGTGTTTGTTCTTAAGGCTTGGTCTTGTGCAACTAGAATTAGCCCCTCTGTCTCTTTCTTCAACTTCCCTGCTCAGAGCCATTTCCAGGTCTTGTTATCTTCTCTGCCTGCTAGGTTTTAAATCTACTGGTCATGTAATGCTTTGCCTTGCCCATGTCTTATTTCCTATTCTTTATTTGGTCTTTCTTATAGGACAGTTTGGTCTCTTGGGTATTTAGTAAGCCTTCCTGTGGGTACCAGCTTCAGTTTATTTTCTTCTCTGTCCTTCATATATTCTTCCTTTTTTCTTCTTCAACTATCTGCTGTAGTTATAATATTCCATATCCACATAGGCTCATTTGTAAGCAGAGTCTGTCAACATTACTGCATTGATGAAGGGTATGATTCATTGTTATTATTTTTCTGGTCTCCCTCTCCAGGTCTTTTAATTCTGCTTGAGTCCAGTCCACTATTCCAGATATGTATCTAATGACTAGAACTGTTCAGGTATTAACTGGTTTGATGGAATTTCCTCCACTGAGTTTGGACTTTAAGATCTTTTTCATTCTCAAGATGTATTCACTTCTAACCTTCTTGATTTTGTTGCACCTGATATTGTCAGCTTGAAGAGCACCCAAGTATTTGTGGTAATTGTATTCATCCAGATTTTTATGTTATTTCCATAGGCATCTGGATTCATTCACTATTTTCACTATTTTTTCTCTGTTGATGGTAAGGGTATATTTGTCCAGTTCAAACTCCTTTGCAATATCTTGGCCATATATACAGATAGTATTGAGTAGTGATTCTATTTCAGATGGTGTTCTTCCATACAGCTTCATGTAAAGGAGGTGGGATAGCCTGGCAGATGTTTTTAATGTTTGATAGCCATGCCCTGATTTGTTTACTATTGTTGACAGAGCAAATTGTGCAATGACAAATAGTTGTGGTGATTGTGAGTCTCCTTGGCAGAGTCCTCTCTTGATACTAACTTTCCCAATATACCACCATAACCAGCAACTGTATCCTTCATTGTGCCATTGATCTTTGCACAAAACTTCTGATATTTCTAATGACTCCAGTTATTTGTAGACATTTGATTATCCAATCATGTGGCAGGGAATCAAATGCCTTCTTGTAATCAATCCAAGCTACAAGTTTGTCTTCCTTTTCTTGCAGTTTTCCAAAATTATCCTGTCAATTACCAGCTGCTCTTTTGTTCCTCTGCTATTGGGCAGTTTGCTTTCTACTTAGATGGAAAGACCCTGTTTTCAATTAGATGATGCTGAACTATATTAGTTACACCAGTTAGCAATCTGAAAGTTGAAATTTATTGGTAAGCATGCAATTGGGTTGTAGTTGTCTGGCGCTGCCCCTGTTGTTGGATCTTTCATTATCAGATGTTAACCAATTTTCAATTTCATCTTTTTGCAGTATGTTGTTAAATTGTTTAGCAATGAGTGGGTGTAGACTAGTCAGTTGTTTCAACCAAAAACCATACAGTTTATCTTCACCTGGTGCTGACCAATTCTTGATCTTCCTTGCTGTCTTCTCCATTATTTTGGCTATTATTACAATTTCTTTCATTTCATCTTCTTTTTTTAGTCTTATCTATATCCAAGCTGCATTCTTGTTGTATTTATTTGGGTTATCCCAAAGATGCATCCTGAGCTGCAGTCTCTCCATTGATAGATGGGTAAAAATGTTTCTGATTTAACTGAAATTGGAGGTTTGCCTGTGGTGCATAATCTGAGCTTCGTGTCTGCTGATTTAGTTGGCTATGTCATTTTCTGCTTTATTATTTCCAGTGCTTCCTTAACCTTTCTTCTTTCTTGGTGATATTTCTTGATTAGATATTCTTTGGTCTTCTTGTTCTTCAGCTTCATTTCTTTCATCTGTTCTAACTTGCTTGCATCTGATCTTAGCATGTTGATTTTATTCTCCAACCTGATCTTCCATTTTGGTTGTGCCCTGTGTGGCTTCTCCCCCCTCCCCTTTATTTTGCATTGCAAGTATCAGTTATAATTGCAGCTGTGCTATACATTTTTTTGGTTTATTTCTTGGAGTGACCTAATGCTTATATTTGATATTACAGTATTGGTATTTTTTAATATTTGTGCTAGCTGTTTCTTTGTACCTAGAACTCCCTGTCTCCCATTTTGTTGGGAGATAATCACCACATCGAGCTCATGTTCACAACTTTATATCAAATGTATTTTAGGGAACCCCTGTGCCTTTTAGAGAAGTTGTATATATTTACTAGAAATGTATCAAATGATTGTATTGAATGGAAAGACAAACAGGACTGTGGGACTATGCTTCTTTCCCAACAGCAAATACTCAAGTCAACAAGAGGAATCAGAATGACAAAAGTCATGTAAGGTTTTTCCCTATTGTACATACATAATATGTGAAAAAAGTGGAGCTTGTTATGTGATATCATGATGCTGCTTCTACTATTTTGACAAGATAACATCTTGAAGATGTCCTACCTTGTGCTATTGTAGTATATGAGGCTTTACATGTTACCTAGTGCTACATAAAAGCATCTCTTCATCTGAAATGTTTTTGAGGTTTAAACAGGAAAGTAAACTGCAAGCATCTTTGGTTCTTATTTTTAATCAAAAGAACATTCCCCCCTTCCCCCCAAAATTAGAGATTACTTCTCCAAATGGCATGCAGCTACAATGCACCTTGGAGACTGCTTTAGTGACTGAACCATTCAAATCTTACCCAATCTGCAGCTGCTTGTGTTTGTGTTGAGCCACTTCCTCCATAAGGCAGCATTGTTATGTCAGCAACATCCCCCTACCTCTGATCTCATCCTCAGCAATTTATTTTGCAGAAAATGCAAAAGTCGTCCCAGCAGGGTCCCCGATGTGCAGAATGACTTCAAGACAACTTTCTTGTTCGGTTCTTACTTGTTGATGTTATTGATGTCTTTTCCTTCAGCTGCCTTCTTTTCTAATGCCCCTCCCACTGAGATGGACAGAATGTGGGTCACTTTAATTCCTCTGTCTGTTTGGAAGGCTGGACAGACATCATTATGTGTCACGAGAGATGAATGTCGCTGCCTGTGACAAGAGCAGCTGCTCCCACAGCAGGAGAACTAACTGCTCCCTTGCTGACTGTGGCACTTCATTTCACCTGAAGTAAACTTAGCCTTTGTTCTCTACTTTATGAACTGTTACTAATTTACAGTATCCCAGTGGGGCGCTATACTTACATCCATGAACTTATAGTCAAAAGAGGGTGAAGCAATTGAGGAGCAAAACTTTGGTGAGAACTGCTTAATCCAGCATGACTCTACTTATAAAAGTC
The DNA here is from genome assembly GCA_009733165.1 of Naja naja. Taxonomy (NCBI): domain Eukaryota; kingdom Metazoa; phylum Chordata; class Lepidosauria; order Squamata; family Elapidae; genus Naja; species Naja naja. The sequence continues at coordinate 170,005,511 of CM019148.1, read as the reverse complement.
ACCCTTATAGAAGGATAGATTCATTGGCGTTTTTCCATTCTTTCTCTCCCCTCCCTGCTTTTTCTTTTAAAAAAAGCAAATTAAATCTTGTATTTGAGACAAGTGGGAAGACCCTTCATCCTGAGATGATACAGGACCTCTGGTTTTATAAGGGTTCAGTCAAGGTCTCATTTTCATTTCAAAAAAAGTGAACTTCTGACAGGAGCTTAGACTTCTCTGTTTTGTTAAATTTTCAAAGCTAAGTAACTACAGCCCAGTTCATTCGGATTGAAAACATAGAGACTGCTAAGCCAAGTTCTGGAGACTCTGTGTTTCTACTAAGGTGTCATGAACTCTAATCTTAATCAAGTTTCAGGTGGTTAGAATGGAACAGCAGTTACTTTTTTAATTATTGAGGATGCTGTGAGTGTGATAGCTTTGTTAGCTTGATGGACCTTGGTTTAAAACATTTGCTAAGATAAAATGTGAACCAAGCAACTTTGGATGCTGAAGAACGTAGAAATGTGGGAAAGCAGAAGGAAGAAAGGAGATACTTTGGAAATATCATATAATATGTTATATTGGGGCTACCCTTGAGGACCACCCGGAGGCTTCAGCTGGTGCAAAATGAGGCCGCGCAAGTTGTGATGGGGGTGTCCTTATACTCCCATGTTACACCCCTCCTGCGTAAGCTGCATTGGCTACCAGTGGCCCTCCGGGTGAGGTTCAAGGTGCTTGTTATCATCTATAAAGCCCTTCATGGCTTAGGTCCGGGGTATTTGCGGGAGCATCTGCTGCCATCAATGACATCCAATTGCCCGGTGCACTCACATAGGTGGGGCCTCCTCAGGGTGCCGTCAGCCAGACAATGTAGGCTGGTGGCCCCCAGCGGGAGGTCCTTCTCTGTGGGAGCACCTGCCCTTTGGAATCAACTGCCCGTGGAGCTTCAGGTGGCACCTGACCTCCGCTTCTTCTGTCGTGACCTGAAGACTTGGCTTTTCTGTTTAACCAACCTGGACTGAAGGGGATTTTAATAGTTTTAATTTGTCTTGTGCTGTTTGTGGGTTTAAAATTTGGGTTAGATCTAATGTTGGAATATTAGATTTACATATTTTCTTAAAGTTTGTATTCTCTGTTTTTATTATTGTAAGCCACCTTGAGTCCTTCAGGAGATAGGGCGGCATAGAAATCCCAACAATCAATCAATCAATCAATCAATCAATAAAATATCTACCATAGATAGATAGATAGATAGATAGATAGATAGATAGATAGATAGATGATATATAATATTTCCAAAGCATCTCCTTCCTTTCTTCTACTTTCCCATATTTCTACATTCTTCATTATAAGAGGCTGCTGCCCTTTAAGGGTAACTATCATATTCAGCTAAATTTAAAGTTATGAAAAATAACATGTGAATAGTATTTTTGGTACTGAATTTTTGCTTGCTTATTTATTTGCAGTCTTGACATATTTCCTCATTCCTGGAGGAGACTCTCAACAATTGAAAATATGCAAACACATGAGCATGCTGTATGAGCCTCCAGGACATTGACAAATTTAGTTTGCCAATTATGGACTATTTAGACATTAATATAAATACCCTGTTTTAGTAGTTAAGTACCAGGCTAAAAACTTGGAGCCTGTGAGTTCTAGTCCTATCTTAGGCCCAAAGCCTAAGTTTGCCTTGGACCACTCACTCTCCTTCAGGTTTAGGAAAGAAGGACTAGCAAATCACTTCCAAAATCTTATTAAGAAAATCGAGACTCACCAGAAATCAAAAACTAACTTGAAGAAAGAAAGAGAGAGAAAGTTTAAAATACTATATATTCAGAATATTTTGAACTATTGGATGAAACCCATTGCTACTCTAAAGACTGAAGGCTAAGACATTTGGTTTTAAAACAGCTTAAATAAGGTTATTCTGATCTGATTATTGCACCAAATATAAGTATTTGGATACAATTGAAAATACTACCATTAAAGTTTTACTATCATGTGAAGTTAGAATACCAAAATCATAAGAAAAACAATCATAATGAACCCCACAGTGACATTTTTATATGTCATTCTTTCGAGGGTTTACATAAATTCAGCCTTTGGTATCACAGTCTGGGTTCCAGGGAGCCTATACGTGCTGGGAACTTCAGTTCACGAGAAGAGAGTCGGATTAATGAAAAACAAAGGGCTAGCAAGTTTGTAAGTTCCAAGCTTCCAGATATAAATACTTAGTACTTTGGGATGGTGGGGGTTGGGGAGAGGGGAATGGTGACCTTTAAGAGGAAAAAAACATGGACTCAATCTGATTAAGATACTCATATATCTTATCCATTAAAACCATCTGCTCCTGTGGATGCTATTGTAATTCAAGAACTTCTTTTAAAAGATTTTTAACTAAAGATTTACTTTGGAAAAACTAAAAAGGAACGCAACAAGAAAAGAGCAATTACCTCATTACTCTCGTGATCTCACTTGTTACTATCGGTCCATCTCCATTTTATATAAGTCCAAAAGCTGTGTAAAACCCTCTCAGGGATAGATAAATTGGCAAAAGGCAGGAATTATCCTGAAACCGCACTACAAATGAGTCATCTGTAATTTGTTCCGTCTCTTCCTCTAGAATTAATTTTGTGTTTGGGGCCTTACAGCACAGATTAAGGATCTCATAAATATCACACAACTCAAAGCCAGTGCAGTAAAAAACCCAGACCGAGACCAAAATAGGATAAAAAATATTTCTGATAGATTTGTGAAATGATCTAGCTTGCTTTCAAGAAATCATTTACTTCATAAAAACTGTCTTAAAAAAAACAGAACTGTTACTAGGATCCTTTTCACGCATAAAGTTCAGAGTAATTCTTTCGTCAATCAACATCATCATCAACTAAATGTTATTGGCTGGAATGTTAATTTTTAGGGATCATACACAGACATACACACATATAGACATGAATTCCAAATCTAACTGAACTAATTCAAGCATATTCTGGAAAAATTGGATTGATTTGATCAACTCCAAACTGCCTAGGTTTGCCATGTAACAGATTTCAAAAGTATCAAGATACTTGGTATTTTTGCCCCACAAAACAAAACTCTTTTGGGTGGCATCTTTTGGGTAGTATGAATTTGCCTATCCTCATAAAGCTCAGCGGGGTGAAAAACTGACTTTTTTAAAATACAACATTCAGTCAGACAACCTATTAATACAGAAAAAAAGTTATTAAAATGTATGATCTAATCAAGACTTAAAATATGCACAGCAAACAATGTAAGTACTAAGCAATCCATAGTCAACAGTATAACAGTAAATACCCCAACTTTAGTACCATGCATTAAATTAATAAATAATTAACTATTTTTTAAAAAAACTGGTTCACAGCATACAATTTATTTGTTTATTTTTTATTATTTATATAGATGTCCACCTCAAACTTCCAAATCTAGGCAGCAGATACTAATGAAAAAACCCAGAAATGATTGAAAAGCAACACACATAAAAACAGCAGACTTTTGAGAAGGGAATATGCTGTAGCATCCTTCAAGATCTCAGACATTCCCCTATTACCATGGGGATCACCATCTCCCAGATCCAGTAAGACACATTCCTTATCAGTCCTGGAAGGAGGCAGGTTGAATCCAATTCCAACCCAAGTAGCAAAGGATTCCAACCTAGGTAGCAGAGGGTAGGCTGTATCTCTATTCATTATTAGAGCCTATATACAAAAGGAGTACTAGCTAACATCAAAAAGCACTGTCAAGGTTAGGACAAATCATTAAAACCAGTGGTGGGATTCAAATTTTTTTACTACTGATTCTGTGGGTGTGGCTTGGAGGGTGTGCCAGGGGAAGGATACTGTAAAATCTCCAGTCAGAGGTGGTATTTGTCAGTTCTCTAAAATATGGAGGTTTATTTTTGTCTTTCATGAATGCACTAAATGTCTCTTTTGCCATTTTAACTCCCAGATGCTGTCAGTCAACTAAAAATCAGCCAAGTCTGATGAACAGAAAGAGGAAACTCAGGGGCAATCATATCAAGAGACCAGGCCATCCTCTATTCTCAGCAGTTAATCAGGTAAGCCACAACCTAGTCACAATTTCCCTAGGAAATCCTTCAATTGCCACCAGATCTGTAAGGCACCTGGGCCAAACCATCTATTTGTCCTACATGGGTCCTAGATGAAAATCAGTCTCATTTAGGAAATGAGATTGTCTAATTAGGGCAAAGAGCTAAGTATAATGGCCTCTATATCTACATCTTTAAATAATCTAAGGCAAGAAATCCAGGCTATCATTGTCAAAACATATTACCTTGGACAATCTCATCACCATGAAACATGAAATCTTGAGACTTCTCAGCCCCACTCCAGCCTGTAGATTGAAGTCACTCAACATAAAGTGATGGGATTCCAATACCAATTCCAGGATAAGTTCCAGAAGTTCAAGTAGGAATCTCACTGGACAGCAAGAGGCCAATAGGATTCCCAACATTCTGTATTTGTGTAGTCCACATTAACAATTGCTGCATTAAGTTAATAAAATATTTTTTCTAGGTCATTGCCACCTTCTCCCCAGTTTTAGCATTTAGACATTGAAGGAGCTAATACCTGGGAGGGCAGACTTCTGAAAGGGTGATACTGCTGCCCTCCTGCAATCAGGTTTCAGCTTACAGTAAGGTAAGGGCCTTGGTGGTGCAGGCTGTTAATAGCCTAGCACTTAGCTCCAGCTGCCTGTAATTATTGCAGGCTCGAATCCCACCAGGCTCAAGGTTGACTCAGCCTTCCATCCTCTCAGGGTAGGTAAATTGAGGACCCAAGATTGTTGGGGGCAATAAGCTGACTTTGTAAAAATGCCGCTTGGTAATAAGCAGGCATATACAATGGAATGAAGGCTATTGCTGAGCACACTGGGTTGTATCCCAAAAATTGTAAGCCGCCCTGAGTCTTCGGAGAAGGGCGGGATATAAATATGAATAAAAATAAAAAATAAATAAAAAATACATAAGGTCTTCTTGTTCACCTTCTATCAAACCACGAGGGCACAAAAGCTTAGATTTGGCATTTACTATCAAGAATTTGAGGACAAGATTCAAGATCATACAGAATGATCCTGAAGGACAGGAGGAAAAACTGCTACTCCAGCAATGATCAGATAAGCAGAGCTTGAGCCTGTTCCAAGAAAGTAATTTGAGAAAATGTTTCAAATGGGCTCATCCCTCATTCACATGAAAATAAAGTAAAAGAGGGAGAAACACATTCAGGCATGAAAGATTCTGTTATTATAGTTGTTGGTACAATAAACGTGATCCTGACCCATATGGCATTGGTTTCTAAGTATGGTCTACCTTACAGAGTCATGGTGGTACAGTGGTTAGAATGCAGTATTGCAGGCTAACTCACTGCTCGCTGCCAGGAGTTTGACCCTGACCCTCAAGGTTGTCTGAGCCTTCCATCCTTTCAAGGTAGGTAAAATGAGGACCCAGATTGTTGGGGGCAATGTGCCAACTCTGTAAACCACTTAGAGAGTGCTGTAAAGCTTTATGAAGTGGCATATAAGTCCAAGTGCTATTGCTATTGCTTATAGCAGAAGTCCCCAAACTTGGCAACTTTAAGACTTGTGGACTTCAACTCCCAGAATTCTCCAGCCACCTGGAGAATGCCAAGTTTGGGGATCCCTGGCTTATAGGTTTGTCATCAGTAACTAATAATCTAAGGATCATGACCCAGGATTGGGGCCACAGAGCCTGAAGTTAGCATGAGAACCAAACTTCCAGTCTCCTTTCTCCTCCCCTCAGTATTCCATAGTTTTTATTGAACACTCAGCCTCACTCAGCTTCTTTAATCTAGTCTCCAACCTTAGCTCCTTCACTTTACAATTTCTCCATATAGTCTTATCCAGCTCTCTCATTTATGCAATTTTTAAAAATGTTCCATCTCTTAGAATGATCTCTCTCTAAATGGCATATGCATATACCCCAAGAAACTGAGCCTTTTCAGAGCAGTCAGGACTGTCCATGGTAGAGATGGTGAAGCATTTGTGTGGAATAGAAATACAAAAGGGCAGAGTTCCTGCCATGATGTCATGGCATCATTTCATCATATTGGCATCATCAATGCCTAGGCCAGCAGTCTGTTTTTCCATTGTAAGAACTTTTGTTAAGATGAAATACCAGAATGTTTTAATATAGAATAAACATTATCAATATGACATATTCCATTTAAACTACAAGTTTCATGATGCAACATTCCACCTTACCCCTCCCACTTGATATAAAAGGTACTAACCTCTACTTTGCTCTCCACTCTCGTCTGTGTTCCAGTGATACAATGTTCATAGAAATGAGATCAAAAGGATAGACTTATTAACTTGGAAAATAAATAAAACTTATATTCTGATTCTAATTATATGGAGTTGTTTGGCTTGATCCTTCTTAACATAACAACTTTCATATAACCCTTCCTCCAATCTTCAATTATTGGAGGCTTTTGCCTCATTCTGCTTCTGTGCCTCCCAGCTCTTCGTTTCACCTTAATGTTTTTGCTTGGTTCAAGTCTTTGACTGTGAGTAGTCAGTCTAGTCAGTTCACACTGCATCTGAAAATTGGAGAGTGGAAATGATGGTGCATGAAAGCACGCTAAGACTAGGTATCTAAACAAGCCATTACATTTTATCAGAATGAGGAAAGGTTTGGGGTGAAGAGATGTGGAAAAGAGAAGAGGTGATTAATTATTGTGATGGGCAGGTCTAGCAAGGAATCCAGCAAAAGAAACAGCCACTGAATGATTGATTCAAGACTCTCCCGTCAAACTGCTTTGCATGAGAGATGGAAATAACATATCACACAGGACTAGGGTAGCATTTAATGTTTTTGCAGATTCATCCAACCAAGCCAAGGCATGTTAAAATAGATTATCAGAACAGTGGAATAACAGAATGGAAGGGACCTGGGAAATCTTCTACTCCAATCCTCTGCTGAAGCAGGAAATCCTATGCTATTTCAGACAAAGTGTTGCCCAATCTCTTCTTTAAAACTTCCAGTGTTGGAGCACCCACAACTTCTGAAGGCAAGTTTTTCCACTGATTAATTGTCAGGAAATTTCTCCTTAGTTCTAGATTGTTTCTCTTCTTGATTAGCTTTCATCCATTGCTTCTTGTCCTGTCTTCATGTGCTTTGGAAAATAGCTTGACTCCTTCTTCTTTGTGGCAGCCCCTGAGATATCTACTATCATGTCATCCCTAGTCCTTTCCATTAAACTAGATTACAAGGAGTCTGAGCTGGGATGAAATAACTCTAAGGAACTTCTGAATAAAGTTGAATGTTCAGGTCTTTCCTTTTTGTTAACCATTCTGTCTATATTTTTATTGTATTAGTGGGCAAATGAACAAAGGACAAAAAGCACAAGAGTGTTCTCATTCATCTTAATTTCCTGATTACTACACACATAGATTTCTGATGTCTTTGGGCACTATTGTTTAAGAACACCTCTATGCTGAGTTCCACTGGGACATTTTTATCAATTTCATTTAATTTGTCAATGTTGTTGGAGTTGAAAACAACTTGATGGCACATAATCAATCGAACAAACAATCAACCAATCATTTCATCAAACAAAAGAGTAAATGTGGTCTTTCTAGAACTCACCAAACTGAAAATGCTATTCTTGGACAAAATGCTTGAAGGGTTAATTTTGTCTGCAAATATCATCCCATTCTGCCAAGGTTATTGATAATATTCTTTCTTTAAAAAATCCACCAAGGATCTTTTTAGCCTGAAAATTAGAAATACTATTTTATATATTTATTGGATTCATAAAGCTGCCTATTTTTCAACTGACTCATAGTACATAGTCCAGATATTTAGAAAAAAATATGTATTTTATAGCTGTGGTGGAACAGTGGTTAGAAGGCAATATTGCAGGCTAACTCTGCCCACAGTCCAGAGTTTGATCCTGACCAGCTTAAGGTTGACTCAGCCTTCCATCCTTCCAAGGTAGGTAAAATGAGGACTCAGATTATTGGGGGTAATTTGCTGACATCTGTAAACTGCTTAGAGAAGGCTGTAAACCACTATGGAGTGGCATATAAGTCTAAGTGCTATTGCTATTTTTGTTTACTTGTTTAAAAATATGTTTTCTTTAGAAAGTGTTACTTACCAAGAGAAAAAAAGAGAAGCAGTTTATATAAAATAATTTCCCCCTCCAAATCACAATTCCCAGTTGCTTTTCCTGTGACATACCAAATGCCTTTATATGGATCAACCTATTCTGAAATACAAGAATACTGAAAGAATTATATTTAAAAATTGTTACTGGGTGATAGTAAGCAACCCTGTTGCCAAATTTACCTGTAAGAGATTTATTACATACATGAGGATGTACTTAAGTGTAATATGTAGTTCTGCCTAATCATAAATACAGGGCAACTTTGAAGATATGCAGTGAAGATTTCAGAAATCCTGAGTTTATCTTAGAGAGTCTTGAATTTTCTTGTTTACATTCATCAAACTTTGTCAAGCTCTGCTTTTTCTTCAATGGACTTGAATCTGTTTTTCATGGGACACAATGAAATTGCAGGGGTATTTCCATCACAAATGTAAAAGTGCCATGCTTTCCACAAAAAGGAAATGGAGCTTTATAAGACTGCCAAAAAGTTAACTGTCTATGGAATCTTTCAGCTATGCTTTAAGTAATTAACAATAAATCAGTTTGTTGTGGTATAGATGTATACCCTTATTTAGAAGAGATGTTTTGTTTACAAATAGCTCTTGCCAGGTCATTGGAGAGAAACTCTGAAAGAGAGAAGGAGAGAAATATATTGCTTGTAGTCTCTCTGGGTCACTAAAATACATTTTCAGAATTTAAATCTAAGACTGTAATCTTATATATATAAAGTACTTACACAGGAATAAATATCTTTGAGAATAAGAGCATATAGCATTCAGATATATAATTTGCACTATAATCTATCCTGGCTTTCTGTGCAGAGCCTTGAAAATATTCTGTATTACCATTATAGATTTATCATGGGCATCCATCACTTACATTTTCTCAACTATTCTATCATAAAAATGCTTTTTTAGACTCATTTGAAAATATTAATAAGCAAAAGATTGGAGTGGAAAAAATATTCCCTCCCCAAATTACTAGACATATACAACCAGGGGTGAGACGCTACTAGTTCGGCCCGGTTCTATGGAACCGGTAGCTCTGAGGAGCAGAACCAGTTCAGTGCAATGACCTTTTGGTCATTTGTTTGGCCCACCTGCCTTCTCAGGCTTTTGGCTGTCCTTTATTTCCTGCTTTTTCAACCTTAGCTACTTTACGCGGCACAGCTGAGGTTGAAAAAGCAGGAAAGAAGAGGCTTTTCAAATGCTGCACAACTGCACGCAGTGCTTGTCAGCTGTCCTGGTGGCACAGCTGATGTCTTTTTGCAAATGTTGTAGGTGTGCGCGTGTGCACAAAATGCAACTCTCACCGAACCAGTAGTAACACCGGTTGAATCCCATCCCTGCATACAACTATCAGACAGTTTGTCTATCTCTAGTTTAGGAAACGGCAGTGACTATATTCACTTGCCACCCTTAATTATCATCAACATACTTTGGATTTACTCAATTAAGTTAATGCTTGGGGTTTGATAAGTCATCAAATAATGGATACTGGGTTTATATCATACATTTAGGTAAAGTGGTTGGCTAGGTATCTTGTGTTGATAAAGCCAGTCTCTCTGCTCAACTAAAGATGGTAGAAATTATTTGCTGTATTGGTGCTTTTATACCTAGCAGCAGTAACAATGGTAATAATGTTTTCTGCAGCTATAGATGGGGAAATCAAAGATAATGTTGACTCCTTGAAGTCAACAAATAGAGTTCTAATATATTTCTCCCTTGGACAGGGTAAAAGACACTTCAGATGAATCATTTCAATATTGGGCTAGTCAGAACCTACCTCTCTCTCTCTCTCTCTCTCTCTCTCTCTCTCTCTCTTTCTTGTGCTTTTTCAAGAGCCAACTGGACTTTCTTGGGTTTTTTAAAGATGTTTTGCTTCTCATCCAAGAACCTTCTTCAGCTCTTGAGTTACCTCTTGAAAAAACACCTTTGGGACAACTATGATCTGAATGACTGAGAATCTTCATAGACTTACTTTCTTTCTCTTTCTCTTTCTCTTTCTCGTTCTCTTTCTCTTTCTCTTTCTCCCTCCCTCCCTCTCTCTCTCTCTCTCTCTCTGTCTCAGAAAGAAAGAAAGGGAAGACTCATCATCAGAATACAACAACTTTTTTAAGCAATGGGAAGTGGAATTATAAAGTTTTTAAAACCCTAGCTTTTTGAGGTTTATAATCAGATGCAAATTCTCATGGGAAATAAACTCAATGAGTTTACTATAGAGTAAATGCTTTCCTTGCCAAACAATTCTGCTGTTCCTTCTCCAAGTAAACATTTGGTTCAGTTCTAAGCTTTGGTAAGTAAATTGTCCATTCTCCAAGTGAGTTCTAAGCTTTGGTAAGTAAATTGTCCATTCTCCAAGTGATCTACTGATGTTTCTCCCCCCACAGAAACAAATGTTTGTTTGTTACAGACACTTGACAAGAGGAACATAGAAGCTAGTGGACCCCATTCAGTTTGTTCCATGTGAAGTGAACTTTGGCACAGAGATATCAATGGTAAAGAAAGACAAAATACAAGCCACGATACAGACTTAGACCCTTACACACTTGTGTGCAATTTTGTAATGTTGTGATTCAGAATGGACACTAATGCTTTAGAATCTTGAGGCATTTCAATTTAAAGAAATCTTAGGCTGGATCAGGAGAAAAGCTACACATTATTTTGGTTGTTATTCATTCCAAGTCTTCTGGAAAGGACAAAAAAAATTCCTTGCCTGCAGCTACAGTTGCTTCTAGCCGACCTTCCCCACTATGAAAGGGTCTGCCTACGCTGCTTAGAGCCATTTATATAATGTAGTGCATATGCAATATTCTGGCCATCATAAATCACAGACCTGAGCAGGTGAGTGAAGTAACTTAAACTTTCCATTGTAATGTCTGTAAGGTTGAAACATGGAGAACAATTCTTCAGATGTGAATTGCATGTCATCTTTTTAGTTAGGAGTAAAAAAAACCCTAGGGAATAAAGTTCAGAGCAAAATGCTGGTGAATAACGACATCTGTTTAAGTTATAAAGTGCAATCATATTGTGGAGCAGATTGTTGTGCATTTATCAAAAAGTTGACATCTGACACATATACTTTGCTTAGGGTTGTAAAGCTGAAGGGAAGCATTACGTGACCTACTAAATGAAAGCTGAACCATGAAAAATGGCTTAGTGATATAGTTTCCCCATTATACCTGCTATGGTGCTGTTAGAGACTCTTTTTAAAAATTAATATTACCTCCTCATAAGAATATTTCAAGCCACAGAAAGAAATTACCAGTATCAGATTGGCCAGTGCAGAATGACTTTGAAGGTACAGAATAAAGAATGTACAGAACAAAGTATTGCCTTCTGTGGAGGAATAATTGTAGTCTATTTATCTGTTTCTATACAGCAATACATACAGTGCATTGACCTTCTGTGAGAAGGATTGACTCCTGCAGTTGAATAGATGCTCTGAATATGTAGAAGCATGGCACAAAAACTTCTTTAAAACCAGAGTGTATTTTTTTAAAACCTTAATGAATTACACTAAATACTGTATATGGCTGCTTGAATAAGGCAACAAATCTTCTTTGAGGTTGCAAAATGCTGCATTTTGAGCTCCAGTTCAGAAGCAGAATGCCCTGAATTGCATTAGTTTGGGGAAACTCAGCAGGTCTGACCTGGGGGAAGACTTGCATTATGGAACAATTTTATACTGTGAACAAACACGACATGAGCCGATATCACCAAAGCAGAACTAAAAACAGTTTGTAAAAACATTTCAAGGAAATGTTGGAAGGAAATTGGCGGTCTCTAAATCACTCTCTTTTTCTACTTTAGCAAAGCTGCAGTCAGTGCTCCAGTTTACAGAGGTTTGTATAAAACACACAATCGCACACACACATACCCCCAAATGTTTCTTATGTGTATGTCAGTTTCTATATATCACAAGAGGAAAATAAAGAGCACAGACCCCTGAATTAAAGTGGCTCTTCTAAAGAATATATGGACTATAAATAAAGAAAAGAAGCCAGGGGAATCTCAGAAATAAAAATTAAACAAAAAGGAAGGACAGAATTGAGCTAAGGTAAGAAAAAATTGTCATTTATTTTTATTAACATACTTGAATATGTTGCCACTCAACTTCAGTGGAGTCTGGGTGGCCAGAGATCTCTAGATATCTAGCTAGTCCATGTCACACCGTTTTTTCCCCACCAAGACTTGGTAACGCAAGCAGATTTGCTGCCTTGATTGTCTAGTCCTATTCTTCCACCATAATAAGGCTGATATGTTGTGCTATCCTTATGGTTTTAATCCAAGTAGAAGAAAGCAATCAATAGATTCTGCCAACTTTGATCACCATTGTTATCAAGCATGATCTGCCAGGGAAAGAGCAATCTCCTGCCATTCTTTCTAAGGTATTAGTGGGGCAGAATAGGGAAGGTGGACATGGATATTTGGAATGATGTTTTCAGATACTTTTCAAGTTGCTGAACTAATGGACTGAGGCATGGAAAAGTTTCCAACCACAGGTTAACAATTGGGCTATTTATGAAAAAAAAGGAGAGACACTTTTTTGAAAGTGAAATAAAACTGTACTTAAAAGTAGTCTAGGTTGCAGATATGGAAGAGTAATGTAAAATAAAGTTGAAGAAACAGCACAACTAAAGCATTGCAGGGTAAAACAGTAATGAGTGAGGTCCATCCTAGATAAATGCTAGAAGGAATTGAACCAAGTTGACAGATGAATCCATTCTGTTATGAAAGAGAATGTTTCCTCTATCCAATTGTCTTTCTTTCTTTCTTTCTTTCTTTCTTTCTTTCTTTCTTTCTTTCTTTCTTTCTTTCTTTCCTTCCTTCCTTCCTTCCTTCCTTCCTTCCTTCCTTTCTTTCTTTCTTTCTTTCTTTCTTTCTTTCTTTCTTTCTTTCTTTCTTTCTTTCTGTGGCTCAGAGGGCCAGTTTGGTGAGTCACTTAAAGTACCTGGGCTAGAAACTGTGAGATTGTGAGATCCACAAAGGGACCTTTGGCCAGTCATTTCTTTCAACCCCTAAGAAGAAAGCAGGAATGGCAACTACTTCTGAGAAATTTTGCTAAGAGAACTGTAGGTCCTCCCAGTCATTCGAATTACAATTTGAAAATGCTATAACAGTTACGTGCCAAAACATAATGGTTTTCATTATAGAGTTACACCACAAAACTACATTGTACTTCATTAAACAGGACTATCAGCCACTTGTCTCCAGAAAGTATTTGGAATAAAATAATTTATTTCATTCCTCTTGGTGAAAGTGGAGTGCTTTTTGTTTTTCTACAGCTGTCTTTTTATGATGCCCAACATTGTGTGTGTGTGTTTAAAATGTACCCCTAACTTTTCCTTTTTATAGCTCTGACATGGCAAATACCAGAGATCTCATTATTCAATTGCCTTTAGAAAGATTCTTTTGTACATTAAATATTTTTTTTCTTTGCTTGAGAAAATTACATTGGCTCACTTTAGGAAAAGAAACTGAGTTAGACTATTGTATTTTATTCATTTTGGTTGGGTAAATTTGTGATTTAGGCATTTGTTGGAAAATGTCATATTAGTGAACATTTTCAGATGCATTCTTAATGTAAGAGCATGTTACACAGGTCAAGCTTCTTTCAGTTTAGACTATGGACCAATTTGGTTTGTTTCTGGATCTGAAATAACATGAATATAATTCAAGCATTTGGTTGGCATGCTATGTTAAATAAATAAAAAAGAGAGAATATTTTCCAATTATTCCACCACATGTTTGTTATATTAGCAACACTTGGCCAAGGCATTATTGCTTGGGAAGAAATTATTTTGCATCAATTCTGACAGTATCATGATTGGTATCATGCATATCCAAAGTGAGGAACCTCTGGTGCTCCAATTCCATCCAATCCAACTATTATAGTAGTGATGAAAGATCGGGAAATTGTGGCTGAGTAATATATTTTTTTTAATTACATTTATATGCCGCCCTTCTCCAAGACTCAGGGTGGCTTACAATTTTTTGGGATACAACCCAGTGTGCTCAGCAATAGCCTTTATCCCATTGTATATGCCTGCTTATTACTAGGGCTTCCCCCCCCCAAGCAGCATTTTTACAAAGTCAGCTTATTGCCCCCAACAATCTTGGGTCCTCAATTTACCTACCCTGAGAGGATGGAAGGCTGAGTCAACCTTGAGCCTGGTGGGATTCGAGCCTGCAATAATTGCAGGCAGCTGGAACTTAAGTGCAGGCATTTAACAGCCTGCACCACCAAGGCCCATATTTGAAAGATGATACAATATGATAAGACATTGTCACCTTTAATTAATATTGCTAGAAAGTATAGAAAGTTAGAAAATCTTTTCTTAGATTTGGAAGGGGGCAACACCTGGAAAAACCCTGCTATTACAGAAGACAGAAGCAATGTGTGACATATGTAACTAGGTTTATTCTAGCACTTCAGCATCTTCTAATGGGTTTTGAACACTGTGAACAGCCATTGAATCCAAGCCAAGCATTTTAAATTGTTCCAGATCATGCTGCCACTTCATTCAGAACAATCAGTGTCAGACTGCCCCTACCCAAAGCTCCCTGTGTTAAATTTCATTTCCCATTACAAAAGTTGATGTCTAAAACATCTGGAAAGCAGGTTGGGGAATGCTGCCTATAAAATGCATCTATCAGATAGACCAAGTAGGATTCATATTAACATAAACAGGATTAAGGAAAGCAGAGTTTGACCAGGTTAGTATTTGGATGTGAAACCAACATATGCTAGATTGATAAATGGAAAATATAACTCAGAAAAATGGCAATGACAATTTTTTTTCACTTTGCTATCTAGAAAGCTACATGGGCATATCCCTGTAGCTAGCAGGGTTTTACCTTTAGGGACTCTTCATTCTTCAAAAATATAAATGAAAGCAGCAATGATTTGGCAGTAAGAACCCAACCTTAGGAAAGAAACTAATCCACAAACTGTAGAAGAGTCAAATCTAACTCAAAACCACACATTAAAAACCCTTTTGTGTTGAGATTTTATAAAGCTGCCTGAAACATTTTCATATATGCAAATTCAATAATTTCTTCTTTGATGATGCTTTACAAGGTCCCACTTTTCAAAAATTGTCTTTTCAGCTCTGCTATGGAGCATTCCGGGAAGTTGAAACACTATTATTTCATTGTCTTGTGTCCTAATCTCAAACTTGTGTGCATTACTTCTTTTCCAAAGCAAGTTTTCTTTTTTTCTATTTGTCCTCCATTAGAATACAGAGGGACATTACTGATAGATGATGGCTGTTAAGTTTGCATGAAGAGTCAGATGCAAAGAGCTTCAGTGAAGAGTTTATTAGTGACTACAGCTCGAATGGACTCGTCTTGGCTGGGCTACGGCTGCTACTTATAGCCAGCAGCCGCAGTTGCCAGCCAATCAGAGTGCAGGGTTTTCCCGAACTTTTCAAACCAATCATATTTGACATTTCACAAGAACAATTCAAACTAAACCAATGACATTCAAACCTACATACATAACAATGGCATATTTCACATGGGAGGAAGAACATGTGTGGTTGGTGTAGTTGTAGAGGTAAGGTAGATATTTGGAACTGTTGCAGGGCCTGGTTCCTATATTAGAATCATTATCCAGTTTTACTTGCTGTTTGGGAGCACCTGATTCAGGGTGGGTATGCAAGTACGAGCTTTCAGCTTATCCCTGAGAAAGTGCAGTGTCATTTTCTAGTATGACTTATTAACAATATGGTTGAGTAGTTTCAGATGTGAGAATGTGATGTTCTATAGTATTGTTCTGTTTCTGTGATCTGTCTTACAATAGGTCCACCATGAAAATTGGTCTGGCCTATTAATTTGTCTGTTTACCTTATTGGTAAACAAGCTCCCATGTGCTTTGGTTTAATTCCATTAATTGAGCATCTCTTTCAAGAAGTGGGTCTATATGAAAGTGGCTGTGACACAGAACCTGGTTATTGATTTGGTGGGGTGTTCTGGGTGGAATCTGGAAACATCTAGGTACGTATGACACTTTTTAGGTTTCCTGTGTAACATACTTCATTGTGTAGTTTTATGATGAGTTCAAGGAAATGGGTGTATCCCATACATAGATCTGGGGCAGTGGTAGGATTCAATTTTTTTTACTACCGGTTCTGTGGACGTGGCTTGGTGGGTGTGGCAGGGGAAGGACACTGTAAAATCTCCAGTCAGAGGTGGAATTTGCCGGTTCTCCGAACTACTCAAAATTTCAGCTACCAGTTCTTCAGAACTGGTCAGAATCTGCTGAATACCACCTCTGATCTGGGGTCAGATGGATGGTGGAAGTCCTTATATTCTTCTTTGTTCATCCATTTGTCTACCTAATTTATATAGCCAGCCATCTCACAAACATGTGACTCTGGGAGTTATATATAGCAAAACTAAAACAATAAACATCTAAAATCATTATCAGTAACACATTAAAAAAAACTATAAAAACAAGTAAAACAAGAATAATAGATGAAGGGATGTTAATAATAATGGAGCCACCTCACTAGTTGTTGCTGAAATTGTTGAACACATAAAATGATTTGATGTGATTCATTTCCATAGGAAGAGATGATGAAAATACCATTGATAAAGCTCAAATAAAGGAGGGATTTCAGTATGGGAGAATTCAGAAAGAATTGTTATAGGGCAGCCATGAAGATGTTGGCATATTGAGGAACCATGTGCATACACAAAATGTGACACTTTACTGCCAAAAGATAGAAATTTTGAATATTAGTACAAACTTACATGCTCTGGTGGCAAAGTATGCTGTTTTGGCATTAGTAATCATGTTCTTGATGGCTTCCATTCTATGTTTGTAGGGGATGTTGGAATGTAGTGCCTTACCATGGTTAAAATGGCACTGTTGAGGAGATTAAATAACCAAGACAAAAAAAAATACCCATGGACTTCTCCATGTCAGGTTGCATAACACAACATTTTATACAAATCATTTTATATAAATTGTATATAGATCATTATTTAATTAATTTATTAAATATTAAATATGATTAAATATTAATATTAGATGTAGAATCACATAGAGCATTAATTAATATAATTGGCATTGGCAGTATTTATGTCAATTTGTGCCTGGACCTTGACTATTTACCTGCCTATTAATAGTCCAGATATTTAACATAAACAGATACAGATACAGACTCATACAGATGCAGACATACAAAAGGCACACAGATTCCAAAAAGGAGAAGAGAAAAGGGGGAAAATGTGCATGGTACAACTGGAGGAATAATTTTGGAATTTCTACAGATTAGGTCAAAATGCAAGAAAAATTAATCCAGGTGAAGAGAATAACACAATAAAATAAAATGGAATTGGAAAAACTGTTCATATTTACAGTGCACGCAGATCAATAATGTTTTATCAAACAAGAACATAAAGAAAAAGGACCAGTTCTTTTTAAAACATAGAGGAAGAAACAAACCCCATTATCTTACATATTATCAGAAAGTGGTTTATGTATGTGCTCCGTGTAGTTTCCCTCATCAAGGGATGTGTGTGTAAAGCTGTGCTTAAAGCCATTCACAATATATCCAAAGCAAACGTGACACACTAGGATAATCACACAGGACTGGTCCAAACACAAAACAGTTCTTTAACTCTTGACTTTTAAACATATTATTACTGAATGACTGATGTTAGTTGATCTACATCCTTATATATTTTTACAGCCTGAGTCTTGACCTTTACAATTACATTTCATTTTGAATTCTGGGAAAGTTCCACTCTCTGTTTTAGCGACACTCCTGCTGATGTACCACATTCAATTGCTAGAATGCAGGTCAGGATAGCTCAACAGATGGGGTTGGGCTCTGGGCTGACTTAATTGAGTCAAAAAGATGAGCAGCAAGGTTCAGATTATATCTATTTTATTTTATTTATTTTATTTGTCAATCACTTACAAGATGATGGGTATAAGTATAAACCTGAGTAAGAATACAGGAAATAGGTATGAATAAATGGGGACAATAGGATAGGGACGGTAGGCACGATGGTGCACTTATGCATGCCCCTTACAGACCTCTTAGGAATGGGATGAGGTCAATAGTGATTAGTTTGAGGTTAAAGGAGTGGGGGTTAGAGGATGTAACAACAGAGTCAGGTAGTGCATTCCAGGTATTGACCATTCTGTTGCTGAAGTTGTACTTTCTGCAATCGAGTTTGGAGTGGTTTACATTGAGTTTGTATCTGTTGTACGCTCTTGTATTGTTGTGCTTGAAGCTGAAGTAGTCATTGACTGGTAGGACAGATAATTTTGTGTGCTATGTTGAAGTCTAACCGTAGGAGGTGTAGTTCAAGGTTGTCCAAGCCCAAAATCTCAAGCCTGGTGATATAGGGTATTCTGTTGAGAGCAGAGGAGTGTAGTACTCTTCTCAGTGAAATACTTCTGGACTCGCTCGATTGTATTAATGTCCGATATGCAATGTGGATTCCAGACTGATGAGCTGTATTCAAGTATTGGTCTGGCAAAAGTTTTGTATGCTCTAGTTAGCAATTCGATATTTCTGGAGGAATACTTTGTAAGATTAGATTTACAGCTCTTAATGCCTTTTTGGCAATGCGCTCTGGTGCTTAGGTCATTTGATATGAGAACTCCAAGGTCCTTGACAGAGTGAGGATCATGAACAAGGTCATATCCACCTAGTTTGTATTTTTTTTACCAATGTGTAGGACAGAACATTTGTTGGTTGAGATTTGGAGTTGCCAATTGTTTGACCATTCAGACACATAATCAAGGTTGCTTTGAAGGACAGTAGCATTGTCGGTGGTGTTGAATAGTTTTACATCATTCGCAAAGAGGACGCAGTTGCTTATAAGGTGATCACAAAGTTCATTTGTATAGAGTATAAAGAGTGTAGGTACTAGAACGTTGCCTTGGGGGACACCTCTGTTAACTGGAGCAGGGTTTGATATAGCACTCCCTATTTTTACTATTTGTTGCCTGTTTGACAGGAACGCAGTAATCCACTTATGGAGGGATTTGGAAATGCCGTAAAAGTTTAGTTTTAACAGTAGTTTGTCATGTACCACTGAATCAAAGGCTTTGCAGAAGTCTATGTAAATTGCATCTACAGCTTTACCCTGGTCAAGTAGAGTAGTCCATATGTTTTTTCAGTGTAGGAGTTGAAGATTGCAGGACAATTTTTTCCTGAAACCAAATTGTTTTTTGGAGAGTGGGTTGTTTGACTCTAATTGGAGAGTGATGAATTGATTAATGATTGATTCCATGACTTTGCATGTGACACAACACAGTGAGATTGGTCTGTAGTTTTCAATCAGGCTGGGGTCACCTTTTTTGAAGATAGGGATGATCGTAGCTAAGGACCATAGGTTCTGAATGATTTCTCATATATAATGCTTAGGGGTTCCGCTATGGCTGAGGAGAGCTTTTTTAAGAAGTATGCACATAATCCATCGGGGCCAATAGATAGGAATGGTTTTAGGTTACGTAGTGCCTTTTCTACATTATCTTCTGTAAAGTCAATATGTACTAGGTCATTACAGTTAGTTGTGGTACGACTAGGAAATGTGGGGCATGAACCATTGCTGTTTACAAAGACTGAACTGAAGAATGTGTTGAAGAGATTGGCCTTAACGGCTTCATCGTTGCAGTCTTTCCCATAGGGGTAGGATGGTTCTTGAGTCTTTAAGTTTGGTGTTTACAAAATTATAGAAGGTGTGGGTGGATTTTGTACGTAGGAGATTTTCCTCTTGCTTGCAGTGGTAATTTGTGCATTCTGCCTTTATCTGTCAGCATAAGGTGTTGTATTGGTTTTTAAAGTTTGCTATGTAGCTAGTTTTGTTTTTACGCCATAGCGATCTTTTTTTATTGAATTTCCTTATTGTTATGGGTAATTTGTTTTTGTTTTTGTTTTGGGGGTTACTAATGTTACCTTAGTTTAATGACTCTTTCAAGTTCAAACAAGAATGCATTATAATGGTCTTCTGTGTATTACAGTTAGAGAATAGAATGTGCCAATCAAGAGGTGATAGGTCAGCATCTATGAGATCATAGTTGGCTTTTTTGAAGTTGTATTTTGGGGATCCATCATTATGATCCTCTTTGTGAGAGCGTAAATTGAGACAAAAGTCGATCATACTGTGGTCACTGTTTGAAAAGGGTTCTTGTATTTGTAGGCCATATATTGAGTTTTAGCTGTTGCAGAAGATAAGATATCACCACATAAAGAACTTGGGACCATCAGCTGATACATATTACAAAACCAGAAACTCATTCTCAACATTTTCCTGTGCCATAATGTACAATATGTTTGTCTTCCTCAACACAGCACTTTCCAGATGTGTGGAGACTGCAACTCACAGGCTTCTCAGCCAGCCAATGGCAATGCTGGCAGAGAATTCTGTGAGCTGCAGTCCCAACACGGGTGGAAGTTGCCAGCTTGGGGAGGGATACAATATGGCTTCACAGAAACTTACCACTATTGCAGTTTCCTGAATGTCTGTCTAAAATGAATTCCTATTTACTGTCAGATACTTGGCATTACTGAATGCAGAGTTGTTAATACAGGTAGGCCAATACATATATATTTTGTACACAGGAGCCTTTTCAAAATTCTGAAATCCTACAGAAAGTGCTTCAAATGTCTTCAAATGGCTTTGATCTTCCATAGCCCCTGTCTTATTTCTGTCACTGCTCAAAGTTTAATAAAAGTTTATAGCATGGAAAGAAGAGAGGAGGGGTAGAAATCATTTTATTAAAAGTATAAAACCTAACTGAGTTGAATAGAGAAATGTGGTAGATCTTTACACACAGAGAGGCACACAGAGAGGGGGGAGGGAGGGAGAGAGGGAGAAAGAGAGAGATTCAAAAGAAAGAATTCATTCCATAAAATGAAATTTATGAACATGATACCAACATTATTGTGCCAGGCTGAACACTTGCTCTGTTTACTGTTCTGAAAGCTTAAATTGAGGGGTGGGAGACAACAGCTTCACATTTTGTGAGCAACCCAGGGTAGGTTACAGATAAAGCCAACCAAGACTGTTCAGAAGTGTTTGGGTTTCAAATGAGGGCATATCTGTCCTCCTACATTGGTGATGATCCCTCAATCGTTTTGGTGCAGTCCTATTAATCTTACTTTACAAATCCATGCCGTGATTTATATCGTGTTTAATTAACTGATGGAGGGCTCCTGTGGTAAAATGGCATCGTATTAAGCTTTGTCCTTATGGCAAACATGAAGCACCATCTTTAGTTTTGCAAAAGCAAAATGTCCGGGGATTCGTTGATGACAGGATGCCGGAATCACAAGAAGGTCCCTCCTGTCATTTGAAAATCCAGAGAGTGTGGTTGCCATATGCTCATCATTTCCAAGAGGGGGGGGGAGTGACAGGACCAGAAAAGAACAGCTCTAGTTCCTCCAATATGTTCAAACCTCCGATGAAAATGATAATGCAGCAGTTCTGTACAGAAGCCAAATCTGACATGAAAGCATACAGGAAATGTTCAAAAGGATTAATGAGACATTTCTTTTTGAAACATAAATTACTTTCTCCTCCCTCACTCCACTTAATAAGTTACGTCAACAAAGTTGACTTCTTTTAGCAGCCATACTAGGAAAAGCAGTGTTTCTTCACACACTATCAAACTGAGAAAACAGCAATCAGAAACTTAAGCTGAGCATTATTAAGTAAAATCTATGAATGTATTTTTCTGCATCAATATAAACCTGTGATATAAATGTTTGGTCTACAGAGGAAAGTTGTTTTATTTCCAAGATAGCTGATCAGTCAATCTCTCTGCTTTTAAAAGATAAATCTCTCAAGGAAATCTATTTGATTGCCTGGTAAGCATTTGCAAAGTTCTTAATGCCTGAAAATTATCAAAGAATTTGAAGACTGCATAATATCAGGGGTATTGGTATATATTGGTACACATCATGACCTGTTATCGACTACAATTTTCTAGATATCCATATGGAAATCACATTGAATACATGTAAACATAGTGCTCTATTTTACAAAACTAAAATTGAACAGTGAATGTAAAATTACTTCTTTAAAATTATATATTTCTCCCAATATTTAGATAAAATTGCTGAAAAGCCACCATTTAATGGTATTCATATTGACATTCCTATTAGATGAACAGAAAAATATACTGACATTCATACTGTAACACTGACAGTATATGTCGATATTTGTGTGTGTGTGTGTGTATTAATGTGTGCATCTCATTGTATATTTCTCTGTCTTTATTTACTATCAGATACTTGGTTGAACATGCAATTAAAATCAAGGTTTTAAAGGATACCTTTGTTTCATAGACAGGATTTCTTTGTCCCTGAATACATTTCAGATTTGAAAAGAACTTATTTGTTAGGTTGTAATTAAGACCATTGAATGATTACTGAAACAAAGACAATAAAGTAAATTGATATTTCAATAAAGCCAGCTGATAATTCTATATAATCCTCAAATCAGTAAACAGAACTATTTTTAACAATTTAATTTGTGCAGACTAAGCAGAAAGGAGAAGGAGAAGATATTATAAAGTTTTCTTTTAACCTTTAAGTGTTTGTTTTTATGCATGTATGTACACATGCACAGATACTTGACTGAACCACAATTTACTAATATTTAACACATGTGTACGCAGAGGGGTGTGTTATTATACTGATACAAAAGAAACTAATGAGCAGTCAAGCTACCATATGTCATGACTTGAGCCAAGGTACAAGATGCATGGACACAATAATTCTTGTTTCCACTTTCCTATTAAAGCTATTAATCCTGTTTGAGGTTTTATTCCCAGTTAGCTGAATAAAATCCTAATAACTTCTATTAGATCTCCCAAGAAGATCACAATCCAAAGACACATCTGTTGTTCTAGATATATTTTTTGTGGGTCTAATATTTTTCCATTGTTATTTTGGATGTCCACCAAATGACAATAACATATTCCCATTGATTTTTCTTCTTTCCAAAGCTTTTGTCTGTCTTTCATCAATGAACCAGCATCTTTTCAAAGTAACTAAGTTTAAACTTTTATTTGTTCAATAGAATACTGCATCCAGTTTTGGTCGTCACAATATAAAAAAGATATGGAGGCTCTGGAAAGAGTGCAGAGAAGAGCAACAAAGATGATCAGGGGCTGGATGCTAAAACATATGAAGAATGGTTGCAGGAATTGAGTATGTCTATTCCAGTAAAAAGAAGGACTAGGGGTGACATGATAGCAATGTTGCAATATTTGAGGGGCTGCCTCAAACAAGAGGAGGTCAAGCTATTTTCCAAATCACCAGAAGGCAAGACAAGAAAGAAGAGATGGAAACTAATCAAGGAAAGAAGCA
The DNA here is from genome assembly GCA_009733165.1 of Naja naja. Taxonomy (NCBI): domain Eukaryota; kingdom Metazoa; phylum Chordata; class Lepidosauria; order Squamata; family Elapidae; genus Naja; species Naja naja. The sequence goes on along the minus strand of CM019148.1, from coordinate 169,982,024 downwards.
ACCTAGAACTAAACAAACTTTCCTGACAGTGAGAACAAGCAATGAGTGGAATGGCTTGCATTCAGAAGTTGTGGGTGCTCATCATTGGAGTTTTTAAAGAAGAGACTGGATAACCAATGCTATAGGGTCTCCTGCTTGAGCAGGGGGTGGAATAGAATACCTCCAAGGTATTCTGTTCTGTTCTAAATTTGTGCCGTGCACTGCCCTGTGATCCTTCATGAGGGTGGTCTATAAATAAATTTAATATTAGTAGCAATGATCTAAGATAAACCCAGGAATATATGTAACTCCTTATTCTCCACAAAGGTCCCTCTGACATATTTGACAAAGTTGGTTACCACTTCAGATATTTGAGAAGAAAATGTCTTTCTTCTCCCTGTGCCTCCAAATGGATGCCATTTATAGCCAATCTTTTCTCCAAGGCATAGGAACATGATCCTCTCCTCATTTCACTAAGACAACAGTCGTGTGAAGCAGAAGAGCCAAAAGATGGTGGCATTTGCAAGTAATGTAATGAATTTTGTTATGTATGCAGGTTTAAAGTCATTGGTTTAGTTTGAACTGTTCTTGTAAAATGTAAGAAATGATTGGTTTAAAAAGTGCGGGAAAACCCTGCACTCTGATTGGCTGGCAACTGCGGCTGCTGGCTATAAGTAGCAGCCGCAGCTCAGCCAAAGTGGGTTCGTTCTGAGCTGTAGTCACTAATAAACAAAGAGCTTGAAGCACTCCGCGTCTGTCTCTTCATGCAAACTTAACAAATTTAATCTGGAAATGGGCAGGCTGCAATCCAATCCAGGAGTGGGCCACAAGCAATCATCTAGCACTCGATCTGCAGAGCCTTCCCACAGTACTTGAAAAGGACTGAAAATTCACAGGATTTCTACAATATGTCTTCTTCAGGTCCCCCCTCCTGCTGCAAATTAACGGTGGAAAAGAGGCCAAAAGAACTGTGGAAAGCAAGTTCTTGACTTTCTCCTTTAACATGCCCAAATATTCTGGGATTCTGAGAGGCAGACTACTCTTTTTCTCCACTTTAAAGCTTCCTTATCTCCCCCAAAAGGGAAAGAGAAGAGGATGATCAGCGACAAGTTACACTTGCAATGGGTGCATTGTTAGGAGAGTTGAAAGACTGGTTAGGGTCTTTGAGAAGATCTCTGGGTTCACTAGAAGTTGAAAATGATTTGATGGCACATTATTAATTAACCAGTTTTTCTAAAATTGCCCTAAATTATCATTTGCATTTTTAGGTTAATTTGAATCCACTTCTACTGGAAAACTTCCTTAGAGCCCTATAGAACTTCAGGAGCTGTCCTTCAATCTGTCAGATGTTGTCTACCCAATTCATGGTCCAGTCACACAAATAATAAGATATTCATATGATCAGTGCCAGGCTCATGCTTGCAAATGAAATACATGCTATTCGATGGATGGATGGATGGATGGATGGATGGGTGGGTGGGTGATGGATATGGGGTTGGCATCTCCATTCCAGCACTCTCAGTATTTAAAATTTGTTTGAGACTCCTCTAAAATACCTTGAAAGCTGATACCAGTAAGATGTCAACATTAAGATTTGCCTATTCCGAAAAACAAAAGAAAAAAAAACTGCTTAAAAGTTAATTACTATTATCCATAAAGCTCACGTAGATGTTCATGTTTTCTTTTGAGATTCCACGCATAATGGAGGAAGTACCATGCAAAGTACTATTCTTTGATGTGACACTGAAATTTTTGCTGTTTTCTCACTCCTTTGTCTCATCCTAAACCAATATGTTGAAAATTCCCTTTGTAGTAGCACCTGCCCTCAGAACAGCACCCAGATGGCTTTAACCCCTTTAGCCTTTGGTAAGGCTCTGAAGACCTGGCTGTTTCCCCAGGCGCTCAGGCCAGGAGGTTAGACAAGCTTTGGCTGGTGATGTGGTTTTTATGATTTGTGGGTTTACTGTTTTAACCTCGTGTGTCATGGGTTACATCCTGTTGTTGTTGCTTTAATCCTTGCACTATTGTGAGATGGGAAGCTACATAATTCATACAAACAAGCAAACATGTTGGTGTTTGTCTCAGTGTCTCAAAGAGGCTACAAAGTCATTAGATGTCTGAACTCCCCGCCACTGGTGAAATGCTTTCAAATCTTTTACACCACTTTACCAATAGAGCTATAATATCAAGCAATATCTTTTGTCTTTGTTTTTTTAATGCTCCTGTAAAGATGTGCGTGTAAGGACATGCTATAATCTTCCAGAAGTAATTTAATTCCAAATCTGTAAAATGTAGCTTAACAACGATATAAAGAATGGCTACTACACCACCCATGACTTTGGAGATAGCAGGATGGCTAGATAGCTTAACCTAGGAACTCTAGGTGGCTTGGGTCCTCTGAGTAAATTAATGCAGAAACTGGGAAGTAATCAAAATATTTTTCATATGCCGATCAATCAAGAATGATTAGGAGCAGCAAGTTAAAAATTGCCTAGAATATCCTCTAACCTAATTAGATTGTATTATTCTAATTGTATCTCTCTCTCCCTCTCTCCTCCTCTCTCTCGCTCTCTCTCCTCCCTCCTCTCTCTCTCTCTCTTTCTATCTCTTCCTCTCTCTTCCCTCTCTCCTCTCTCTTCCTCCTCCTCTCTCTCTCTCTATCTATCTCTTTCTCTCTCTCCCTCCCACTCTCTCTTTCTCTCTCTCTCTTTCTCTCTTTCTCTCTCTCTCTCCTTCTCTCTCTCTCTCTCTTTCAAGGTGACAAAATATTTGCATCCCTAGCCAACTTTTATGGCTTTTTTTGTTTTAAAAAAGGATAATAATGGGTTTCTAATATCAGGGCTGATTGCATTGATCATTTGTGCTCTCTGGGTAATAACAAAATTAATGAGTGAACTATATCAACCTGATTTTTCCACAAGAGGCTAATTAAGAATGCATGACATTCACATTTTCTTTTTGCTGCACTGAAAATGCTTTGCTAGTAGAGAAGCACTTCTCTCTCTCTCTCCCCTCCCTCCTCCCTCCCTCTCCTCCCTCTCTCTTGTTTCCAAATGTAAAACCAGCACTGTGGCAGAAAGGTCATCTCATTTTAGTTCTAGTCACATTCTCAGGACAACTTTCAAGACACAGATCTCCTGTATTGCAGCCCTCACAGCTACTGCTTGAGCTGTTCTCATGGGACATTCCAGACTCTTTGGCACACAAAAAAAGAAAGGGACCACCTAGTGCTCTTTCTGAGAAAAAGCTCTTATGGGTATGGCAGGGAAGTGAAAAGGAGAAAACAAAGGTAATTTATCCTGTTAAATGCAAAACTTTACCAGGTAAAATCCTTTGTTTAAACAGTTTCTGTAAAAAAAGAAATTTAAAAAAAATCAAGTAAAGTCTTGAAACAGATTGGCCTTAGATCTTAATTTCAATATTAGTTATCATCAATATCATATTTTTATAGAAAAACACTGGAATATTTTTTAAATTGGATTTTTAGAAATGGTACTGTAGTAAATATTGTTGATGAACTACGCATGTACTGATCTTAAATGCTTTGTAGAATCTTTCAATGCTTACACCATAGCTTTCTGTCATACTATATATGTTAAATGTGTTTTAAGTATTATTTTAAATTACAATTGTTCTTTTAAATTTAATTGTTTTAATATTTTTTTTCTCAAACTTTTAAGATGGTAGGATACTATTTTTTTTAATTCATATTTATATGCCGCCCTTCTCCGGAGACTCAGGGCAGCTTACAATTTTTGGACCCAATGCTCTCAGCAATAGCCTTCATTCCATTGTATATGCCTGCTTATTACTAAGCGGCATTTTTACAAAGTCAGCTTATTGCCCCCAACAATCTTGGGTCCTCAGTTTACCTACCCCAAGAGGATGGAAGGCTGAGTCAACCTTGAGCCTGGTGGGATTCGAGCCTGCACTAATTGCAGGCAGCTGGAACTAAGTGCTAGGCGTTTAACAGCCTGCACCACCAAGGCCCTTTATTTCATTTGTTTCACTATTTCATTTGTTTCACTACAAAAAAATGACTTCATAGGCAACAGGCTAGGGTGATGCTACTATCTCTATTTTCAAAAGCAGCAAGGAAAATGTAGGATTATTTTGTTTGATTTTTCCTCATTTTCAATCATTTTCTGAAAGATGTTTGTAGTTGCAGAGAAGTGGCAATATATATAAAATACATTAATTTGAAAGGTCTATTTTATTAAACGGACCACATACCCAGAAACTATTTGAAAAGCCTAAGAGTGTTTTCCCAAGATTCTGAGATGGAAAGGATATGGATTTGCCTCAGTGAAAGTATGTGGGTTCCCTGTTAGTGCTGTTTTTTTAACTATTTGATTATACTGGTTTCTGTTTTTAACTTGCACGCTAGCCAAAGTCATTATGAATTGAATGGTGTTCTAAATTTACCTGGTTATAACCAATCAAGTAAATCTATCTCCCTGGGAAATATTAGAATAGAATGGAACGGAATGGAATAATAGAATTGGAAGGGACCTTGGAGGTCTTCTAGCCCAGCCCCCTGCTCAGGCAGGAAACCCTACACCTTTTCAGACAAATGGTTATCCAATCTCTTCTTAAAAACTTCCAGTATTGAAGCATTCACAACTTCTGGAGGCAACTGATTAATTGTTCTAACTGCCAGGAAATTTCTCCTTAGTTCTGAGTTGCTTCTCTCCTTGATTAGTTTCCACCCATTGCTTCTTGTGCTTTGGAGAATAGCTTGACTCCCTCTTCTTTGTGGCAGCCCCTGAGATATTGGAAGACTGCTATCATGTCTCCCCTAGTCCTTCTTTTCATTAGACTAGACATACCCAGTTCCTGCAACCGTTCTTCATATGTTTTAGCCTCCAGTCCCCTAATCATCTTGGTTGCTCTTCTCTGCATTCTTTTTAGAGTTTCAACAGCTTTTTTTACATTGTGGTGAGCAAAACAGAATGCAGTATTCCAACTGTGGCCTTACTAAGGCATTGTAAAGTGGTATTAATACTTCACGTGGTCTTGATTCTATCCCTCTGTTTATGCAGCCTAGAACTGTGTTGGCTTTTTGGCAGCTGCTGCACATTGCTGGCTCATATTTAAATGGTTTTCCACTAGGACTCCAAGATCCCTCTCACAGTTACTACTATTGAGCAAGGCACCACATATACTCTACCTGTGCATTTGATTTTTTTATTGATGGAAGAAATTCTATACGTGCTAATTTGAGCTTCTGGAAGAAAAGTGGGATATAAATCTAGCAAAATAAATACAGCATAACCTCCACTGATCTAGATCTCAGTTATCCCAAGTGAACAGTGATTGTCTCTATTTAATACTCTTACAGATGTTATAACAATAAATAGACACATAACAGACATACAGGTTCATTTATGGCTGACTTGCTGAGCAAATTTTGTGTTAGGAGGGATGTTTAAACTGTGACTAGTTTAAAGGCTCTGTATCTCTTTAAGATAAAGGATTCTTTTACAAGGACCTGGTTTAAGCAATCTTAGGCAGGTGCTATGTTTGTACCCAAACAGTTTGAAGTATCTTTTGTCCAAAGTGTTGCCTGAGTGCCACATGAGAAGATACTTCTAGAAAATCAAAATCTTCGATATTACTGACCCAGGAAGGAAAGGGCTGTTTCTCTTGTGCTTTTAAGATGTTATCATAAAATAACTGAAGTAGAATACTTTCGATATACATTTTCCAGAACTGTTGCTTCACAGAGACATGCAATTATAGGCTAAAATACAAATTTATTCAGGAATAATCTGGAAAACATGCACCATAAAATATCTCTTCATGGCTACTTTAGCACAGAAGCTTTTCTTATATTTCAGAATGAGATGAAATTATCCTGACAGGTGTTAGAACTGATTTGACAAGATGGCAAACACAAATCTGTTTCCAAACCTGTGTCATTATAATAATACCTATTTTTTTTAACCTATTTGTGACCATTTGTGAAATCACAATCAGCGTGCCCTCTACTATCAGGAACTCATATATTTCCCACCACTTCTGCCCTCTCTCCCCTAACACACACACACATGTAATTTGTCTTGTCTTCCAGACAACCTTTCCTGAACATTATAGTTCACATCAAGCTTTCTGGGAATGAAAGTATTAGAACTATAATGTATTTTCCTAATTTCTCATAGCAGAAGCACTTGGCATGCCAGCAAGGCATGCCAGTTCAGCAGCAGAAAGATTCTTTAACCTATTCTAGAAGTAAAAGGACCAATTCAATTTATAGCCTTGGCCAGCTCAGCAGCTTTGCTCAGTCCTTCTGCAACAGAAATTGATATTTTAGTTAAAACAAAAAGGAAAAGAAACTAAGGTTCTCTACAAGTGAAACAAAGTACAATTGATTTTTCACTTGCTTTGAAATACTTTAGATTGCATAATGTGAATGTGGCACTGAAATCATTTTTATACAAGAGAGCAGAAAAAAAAAACCAATGGCATTAACAAACCACATGTGGTGCTCTTTTCTTAAATGATAGATAATGAGGACAAATCATCTGTAAATGTTTTCAAAAGTTAGTATATATTGAAATTATTTTAATTTACGTCTGGGCTACTCAGAGTCACTGCAAGATATGATGCAAATCATTAATATGGCTTTGATTGTGGCAACAGAGAAATGAACGTTGAAGAGGACTATATAACGAGGTATAATCAGTGAGACGTTCTCAGTGATAAGGTCTCCAATGAGTTGAACTTCTTCTGGCAACTTCATGTCCTCCTTCATGCATACAGAAATGCTTTGTGGTTTCTTCTGGTCTGCTATTTGACTACCCAGCCTAGGCCAAACTTGAGATTCTGGGAGCATCCTGTCCAAAACTAAGTAAATCCAATCCTGCCTGACAACTAAAGGGAAGGCCTATGCACCTGGCAAAACTCTGCTGGGCCCCAATGTTTGGGTCAAATTTCAGGAGAAATTAATATTTTCTGTATTCTGAGCTTTGAGGGCACCTAGACAGCTATACAGCTATTGATCAAGGGCTTTGAAGAATAAATTGTGAGTGATGACTATGAAAGGATAACACAAAGGATCTGTAACCAACTGACACACTGTATGTATATAAAATGGAAGATGGTTTTTATGTTTTTATGTTTTGTTTGTATGCTTGTCTTAAAATAAAAACTTTTAAAAAAAGAAGCAGATTTTATTCTTGTGCAATAAAGCAGCATAGGAAATAATGTGTTTAAACATGGACCTTACCTCTTGCTGCAGTAGCTAGGGTTCAATTATTTAGTCTTTCTAAGAGAAAACATAATCTGGGGAACATTCTTTCCAAATGATGAAAACAGTAAATGAATAACCCAAAGGTGCTTTTGTAAGAGGCAATGGACTTTCTGGTTTTTCTTTGAAGACATTTTTTCTCATCCAAGAAGCTTCTTCAGCTCTTATTCATTTAGTAAATGAATAACTATTTCAACATGGTCAAACATGGATAGGTTCCCAGTTGCCATAAATCTGAGTTGAAATAAAACTAAAGTTTGCAAATCCATTAGAAATGAATGCAAATACGTTAACAGTTTTCCATCCAATTGTTCCTGAAGCTCATTTTTCACTGCTTCAATTCATTAATGGCAGTTCAACACTAACATTTCTCAAAAAATGTAAAGATGATCTAGAATAACTTCCACTTCATCCAGTATAGATGTAATGTATAATGAGAATAAGAACCAACAAATGTTATTTGTTGCACTTCCACATGTTTTCAGAGATCAAAAACCGCTTTTCTTCAATTCTATGCAAAAAAGGCATTGGTTGGATTATCACTTGATCAGTGGGTTTATTTTGGGTGATTTTCTTTTAAAAAATACTTGAACAACATTCATGAATGGGAAGCACAAAGCTGTAAAACCATCATTTCCTTGAAATCTCTGATGTGCAGGATTGAAAAGTGCAGTGAGGCAACTGTCAAAAAAAAACCACAGGGCTGCAGAATTTCAAAGAAAAGGCCAACTTAATCTCAAATATACCCTTTTTAAAATGATATGGGGCTTCATACAGAAATGGCCTAAAAAGAAAAATTTCTGGAAAAGAGAGGGTACTGAGAAAGCCAGTGTGGTGCAGTGATTAAAGCATAAGGCTTTAATCACTATAGACACAAAGTGAAAAAGTTCTCCATTACCCACAGTGGGTTAGGGTTAGGGTGAAGATGCAGAGATTGCTAAATTGTCTTTCTTAATCAGAGAAAAGACATTATCTACATTTATTACAGACTGGAGGCCCCTTAAAGACTTTTTGATTGATACAAAAATAAACTTCGACTTATGGTTTTGGTGATTACCTAAAAATAGATAATAGAAAAAGAGTTGGGAAGTTAATCATAGAGTTAAGGTACTTTTGCATTTTATTTATACTTGCTCTAAAGAAAATTGGAAGCAATTTCTTTTTCTATTTCTTTTTCTCTTTAGATTTTTGACTGTTTTCCTCCTCCTGCTCCCCTCCTTTTTTCCTTCTCTCTTCTTCCTTTTCCCTCCTCCTCCTCTTTCTTCCTCATTCCTTGTTTTCTCCCTCTCCTCCCTCCTCCTTCCCTCCTCCCTCCCTTCCTCTCCCTCTCCTCCCTCTCTCTCTCTGTGTTGTAAACTAACCCTGGGAGGAAATACTTTGAGTTATTTTTCTCAGTAACCAAAGGCTGCCATCAGCAGAATAATTACATATTGAAGAGACTGGGAAAACATTAAACCAATGTTTCAGTCTTTTTAGTCTCCCTCCACCTTTAAAATTATTGATCCTTTCTTCTCTAGGATATTAGGTCTTTATGAGGTTTGTGAGGTTTAACAGATTCATTATCATTTCATTTCTCAGATGAAAATCAGGGATGATTTATACTGTTCAAAATTATGTAAAAATACTCATTGACTGTATCTAATTTCATATTTATAGTTATGGTTTGCCCACTCTACCATTAAAGGTATTTTTCCCTAGAGACAAGATTAACCTTATCTCTTAGATAGGCATCTGTAGGTGGAGAGACAAAAAGTCAAGATGTGACTGCACAACCAGAACTTCATAACATGCATTAAAAAAAAAAAGAACAGGGCTTTAGGTGTATAGATGCAGCAGCCATCTTATTTATTTATTTATTTACTTACTTATTTATTTATTTATTTAATTTGTCAAAACCTACAATATAACAGAAACAAGAATAAACATAAGTTTAAATACAAGAAATAGGAACTAATAATTGGGGACAATAGGACAGGGACAGTAGGCATGATTGTGCATTTATGCATGCCTCTTACAGACCCTCTTAGGAATGGGGTGAGGTCAATAGAGATCAGTTTCAGGGTAAAGGAGTGCAGGGTGTGAGCAGGTGACAACGGAATCAGGTAGTGAGTTCCAGACATTGCCTACTCTGTTGCTGAAATCATACTTCCTGCAATCGAGTTTGGAGTGGTTTACATTTAGTTTATATCTGTTGTGCGCTCTAGTGTTGTTGTTGTTAAAACTGAAATATTCATTAACTGGTAAGATGTTGAAGCATATGATTTTATGTACTATGCTTAAGTCTAATCTTAGTCGATGTAGTTCGAGGTTGTCTGCCAAGAATCTCAAGTCTGGTGCTGTAGGGTATTCTGTTGTGAACAGAGGAATGTAGTACTCTTCTGGTAAAATACTTCTGGACTCGCTCAATTGTATTTATGTCAGATATACAGCAGTGCGGATTCCAGACAGCAGAGCTGAATTCAAGTATTGGTCTAGCAAAGGTTTTGAATGTCCTAGTTAGCAAAACAGTATTACCAGAGGAGAAGCTTCATACAATTAAATTTACAACTCTTAAAGCCTTTTGGCAGTACTATTGCAGTGAGCTTTGGCGCTAGATCATTCGATATGAGAACTCAAGGTCCTTGACAGAGTGAGGGTCATCAACAAGGTCATATCAGCCTAGATTGTATTTGGTATATAGATTTTTTTTTACCAATGTGTAGGGCAGAGCATTTGTTGGTAGATATTTGAGTTGCCAACTGTTAGACCATTCAGACACATAATCAAGGTCTTTTGAAGGACTGTAGCATTGATGGTGGTGTCGAATAGTTTACATAATCAGTGAAGAGGACGAAGGTTAATAAGATGATCACAAAGGTCATGTATATAGAGTGTAAAGAGTGTGGGTCCTGAACGCCCTTGTGGGACAACGCTGATAACTGGTGCAGGGTTTGATAAGGTGTTTCCTATTTTACTATTTGTTGCCTGTTTGTCAGGAAGGCAGTAATCCACTTGTGAAGGGATCCAGTAATGCCGTAAGAATTTGATTTTAATAGCAGTTTGTCATGTACCACTGAGTCAAATGCTTTGCAGAAGTCAATGTAAATTACATCTATTGCTTTACCTGGTCGAGAAGTGTAGTCCATATGTTTTGCAGTGTAGATTGTAGATTGCAGTGTAGATCTTGATAGGTCTGAACGACCTTGGGAAGTAGGAGACAATCTGCAGCTTAGACAACCATCATGCAAAAGGTGTCTCACTCCACAGAAGGAAAAGGGCCTCCTAGAAGGGACCTCCCTAGTTTTCTGGAGAGTAAAAGGAAAGGAGCGGAGGATGCTGCCAGATTTTCAAGACTGATGTTAGCCATCGAGGTGGTCCAGACAAAAGACAATCAATACTTGCACTGTCTTATGGTAAGGTTACATTGACATGATCTTGCAAATCTTTCCTCTTACTATCTGGAAAATTTCCCATCTATCTTTTCCTTCTGTGGGATGAGATACATCTTTACATGGCGGTAGTCTAGTCTGTGGCTCGTCCTCCCATCTCCCAAGATCATTCACACACACATACTATTACCGATGCAAATGTCCCTGCCTCTAACAGATTAATGCATGCTCCAAAGAGGTTTAAATCCCTTCAGCAGGTTAGCAAAATTAAACATACAAGAGAAGTATGTTGCAGTACTTGTACAAAGGAAATTATGCTGTTCTTCCATAGAAATAATCAGACTGGGAGGGACCTTGAGGTCTTCACTCAGCCCCCATGCTCAAGCAGGAGAACCTATAGCAGTGGGCTCCTGTGCCAAAATTGTGTGCACGCCAGCACGCTTGCACTTGTGTGCCAGCAAACCAGAAGGCAACGGCGTGTTCTCCCACACCCCTACGATGCACACGTAATCCCCACCCACCCCCCCCTCACGCTTACATTTAGTATTGCCTCACAGCTGATTTTCAGCCAGTGTTTGAGGTTTTTTTTGCCTCAGTAGCTTGAGGTGAGGTTTCAGAGAAGTTTTAGGTTGCACCATTCCTGGTCATTATTTCTGGTATTTTTGGAAAAAAACAGGAAGTGACTGAAATGGGACTATTTTCAGCCTGCAGCCTGCAGAAGCTTCCTCAAGCTTCTAGCCAAAAAGGCCTCCCCAAACTGGCCTAAAATCAGCTGTGAGGCAGGGGTGTGCCCAGTGAGGTAAGTTGTTGCAGCTTGCATGTCGGCACAAATGGCTCTGTGTGTTATGTTCTCCATCACGGCCCTATAGCATTTCAAACAGGTCCAGTTTTTTTTTTTGTTAAAACCTCCAGGATGAAGTACTCCACAACTTCTGAAGGCAAGCTGTTCCACTGGTTAATTATCTTCACTGTTAGAAGTTTTCCTTAATTCAGGTTGCTTCTCTCCTTGATTAGTTTCCATCCATTGGTTTTTCTTGCCTCTAGTGCTTTGGGGAAAAAAAGGTTGTCCCTCTGTTCTTTGTGGCAGCCCCTCAAATGCTGAATGCTGCTATCATGTCACCCCTAGTCCTTCTTTCTCTAGACTAGCCAAACCCCAATCCTTAATTCCAGGTGTCTTCTCTCCTGATTAGTAATCACCTTATGCAGCTTGCAAGGGAGAGGGCAGCAGCTTTTTGGTTGAAGAATTATGTCATTTACCCATGATTTTCTTGATTATTTCTATATTTTTCCATTCAAATTGTATGATTCAAAATAAACATTAACCATACTAATGCATCATCACTGTCACCTTATAGCTTTCCCCTCAGGATAGGCTGCTTTGTAAACATGGAAATTAGAGCACTTGATCGTAGGGTTTTTCCCCATTAATAGACTAAGACAGAGTCTCAGTTGTTTGATAACAGAGTTGCAGAGGTTCCAAAAGGCTTGTGATGATTTCTGCATCATCGCATCTTATATCTTCTGCAATAGGAGCTATGAGTCAAATAAGCAAAGTCGACACTCAGAAAATAAATTCTTCCTGTAATCACTGCATTAACCACCCTTTAAATTCTAACTTGCTTACTAAATTACTCCATAATCCTCACCACTGCTACCTTTCAGCAGCCTCATTTGCAAAGCGTGGGTGGCTTAATCTTTTCTGCACTGCATTATCTTTCCTTTTCACCACATTATTTTAATCAATAATAGGGCATGACCTCAAATAAGCCATTCCCACAGCCTTCGTCATGCAGTGTAAAATAAATGAAAGCAAGAGAAGTACTTAAAGCATGCTTTTCTGGTAAATGAATAACAACTATATAAGGTCTGCTGGTGAATTTAGGAAAATTCATTCTGACCCAAATACTCATGCCACAAATAAACGGAGCACCAGAATAATTTTTATTTTCTTTTGACTTTTTCTTAATATGCAGCATGTGCATTCAAGAGATGTTCAGATGAGCAGACCACAACTGTTTTCTTTTCTAACACATTATGCTATACCCTGAACCCTGCAGGGTGACAAATACAGTATAATGAACATGTGCAATATAATATTAGATCTCCGCGAAGTTCCATATGCAATTCCCTGTGAGCAAACCACAATAAGTCACTGGAGGCATATGTTTTAATAGAGGGAAATAAAGGATCAAACTATTACACACTAAAGAAGAATCACATTCCTCTGATTAAGAGATGACCCATTATAGCTGGTTTGTTTGTGGATTCAAACTTTTTTAAAAAAAGCTAAGTAGGAAATGACACTTTGGAAGAAAATTTTATTATTATTGAGGTGTTGGTATGTCCCTTCACCTAACATAACTGCAGTTTTGACCACAGTCAACTCCTCATTTCATATTTTCTCCAGACTTTTGCAAAAGCAGTTCTTGCTCAAATATCAAAGGTGTTCTGCAGAGTATATGTGTGTCAAAAATCAAGGTCATGACCGCAGATCAAACCCTTATATACTGTGTGTAGCAGCATGTGTGTGTATGTGCATTGTAGAAAATGGGGCAAGTTTTCAGAAACTGCCAGGTAGGCAAATGTGGGTTGAGTTTTAGAACTTGACAGTACAGCCACAAAAGCATAAAGTTGACTGCCCAAAAGGTCCATGAAGCCTTTCTATCTGGTCATTCCCAGGAGAAGGTAAACAGTCTGGGGAGACTTTTGATAGAGAGCATAAAGTTCCTTGCTCAGCTATTTATGCCTGCTCTGGTTGTTTGTGTGCCTGACTAATTGCATAGTTACCATCTTTCTTTTAACACTTCCTGCAGGTGCTCCTAGACAAATCGGCAACAGATTACAGCAGGATGGTAGCTGCAACACCCAATGATTTTGGATTTTCGGCCATTGGGCATACTGTACCACATTTTTTGAGGTTATCAGTTTTACTAACTGTTATGTATGCAGGTTTGAATGTCATTGTTTAGTTTGAACTGTTCTTGTAAAATGTCAGAAATGATTGGTTTAAAAGTGGGAAAATCTGCACTCTGATTGGCTGGCAACCGCGCTGCTGGCTAAGTAGCAGCCCAGCCCAGCCAAATGGGTCTGTTATGAGCTGTAGTCACTAATAAACTCTTCACTGAAGCACTCGCGTCTGACTCTTCATGCAAACTTAACACTGGTACGAGGTGGGATCCTTCCTGAAGAGAAGATGACGCGGAAAACAAGCTGAGAGATGGCTGCGCTGAACACCCCCCCAGCCCCATTCGATCCGACGGCAGAAGACTGGGACTCATATGCAGATCGTTTCCAAATGTATTTGAGGGAAACATCTCGACATTTCGAGAAGCGGAAGAGGGCGGTCTTTCACCCACTGTGGTCCGGCAGTTTTCAAGATGGTGAAGGCATTGGCGGGAGCTGCAGACGGAAGGTAATGGAATGGGTTGACTAGAAAAGCTGTTAAGAGCCCATTACATGCACAAGTATCGTGCCTCATTAAGAGACACGAAGTTTTACCGTCGGGATCAAGGGGAAAGCAAACGTTAATGACTTTGTGGCAAGTTTAAGGGACATTGGGGTGCATGTGAATTTAACAACTTAGAAGAGGCCATGCGCGATCGATTTGTTCTAGGCCTTAAAGACAAGGTGCTTCAGAGCAAATTATTATTAATGAACCTAAGATCACGCTGAAGAAGCAATAGAAGAGGCCTCTTCAGCAGAAGCCACCAAGTCCTCAGCAGCAGCCATGAAGAAAATTAACAAGGCCTCAAGCCATCCTGATGTGGAAAAGTCCAACAACTCATTGTGAGCAAATAGATTCTGAGTCAGACTGTAGTGAGGAGGAAGGAATTTATAGACTCAGAATGGAGAGGAAAAAGAAAGACCTGGGAAGAAAGAGGCAAGATTTTTACTGCAGAGGTTGTGGGGAAGCCACCCCGCACTGAATGCAAGTTTTTGATACCATCTGCCTCCTGTTGAAAAAAGAGGTCACCTAGCAAGAGTCTGCAAATCATCCAGAACTCCACCAACAGAAGAAAGTTTCCTGACAAAGAATTCAAGCCTAACAACTTCAGTGAGAAAATGGGGCAACACAGAAGCAAATGGGAAGAATGAAACTCATCAAACAGTCACCATTGGTCATTCTTCACCCTTAAGAAGCAGAAAAGTACATGTGAAGGTACTAATTGAAGGAAGGCCTTGCCAAATGGAAGTGGACTCAGGCTCCTATTTATCTATGGTGTCATGGGACACTATTCACAGACTACTCCCAAACATTCAGAAGAAGCATTTCCAGAAGCAAGCACTGACTCTTAAAGACTACCAAGGGAACAAGATTCCAGTAGTTGGAACAAGAGAATTCAACGTGAAGTTCAAAGGCCACACCAAACGTTTGCCCCTGACCATCGTGGACAAGGACCCCAAGCTTGCTGGGACTTGAGTGGTTCAATCCACTAGGCATCGAGGTGACTGGCATCAATCACGTGAGCAACACTGAATGGGAGGAGGCCTTGAAGTCTGAGTTTCCAGAGGTCTTCAGCAACGGATTGGGCAAGTATATGGGGACCCCTATCACTTTCAACCTAGATCCCAAGGTGCCCCCATTCGTTTAAAGCCCAGAAGGGTCCCATTTGCCTTAAAGGAAAAAATTGATGCACAATTAGATAAACTAATAGCTCAAGGAGTTTTAGAGCCCACTGACCACTCCAGATGGGAGACACCATAGTCACACCAGTCAAGACTGATGGGTCAGTAAGAATCTGTGGAGACTATAAGGGGACATTGAACCATGCTTCAACAGAGCCATATCCAGTTCCAGTGGTGCATCATTTATTACATTCACTTGGCAGGGTACAGTCTTTGCCAAATTGGATCTGGCCCAGGCATATCAACAACTAACAGTTGATGATGCCACTGCAGAGGCCCAAACCATTGTGACTCATAGAGGTGCCTTCAAATGTAAAAGGTTACAGTTTGGAGTAAGCGTGGCACCAGGCATCTTCCAAAGCCTTATGGAAAGGATGCTCCAAGGACTGCCAGGGGTAGTGCCTTACTTTGATGATGTGTTAATCTCTGCTGAAAATGACACTCAATTACAAGAGAGACTCAGAGAAGTCCTTACCAGATTCAAGAAAGCGGGTTAAAAGTCAAGGAAGAAAATGCACTCTTAGAACTGACAAGGTTGAGTTCTTGGGCTATATGATTGACAAGCATGGCATCCACCCTACAGATGCCAAGGTTCAAGCAATCAAAGAAGCCCTAGACCAAAATGCAAAACAGATTTGCAAGCCTTCCTTGGACTTATTAACTTTTATCACATGTTCCTACCTCAGAAGGCAACCATTGCAGAACCATTACACAGATTACTGGACAAAAATCTGTTTGGGTCTGGGGCAGGAAGGAACAATCAGCATTTAACAATATTAAAAGACTAATCACGTCTGATGCTGTACTGATACAGTTCTCTGAGAATTTGCCTGTTGTACTGACTTGTGATGCATCCCCTTTTGGAGTGGGGGGGTTTGAGCCACAGGCTTCCCAGCGGAGGGAAGCCCCTATTGCATTTTACTCTGACTTTGACCAAAGCAGAGGAATTACAGCCAATTGGACAAGGAAGCATTGGCAATTGTTGCAGCTGTCAAGAAATTCATGAGTATCTATATGGGAGAACATTTACCATTGTCACAGATCACAAACCTTTGTTAGGCATTGTGGCAGGAGACAAACCTACACCACTATCCTGTCACCAAGAATGCTGAGGTGGACTGAATTTCTTGCTGCTTATTCATACAAGCTCATGGTGATGCTTTGAGTCGCTGCCCACTTCCTTTCACACTGAG
>CM019148.1:169951520-169964609 GCA_009733165.1 Naja naja | reverse complement strand
AGGCTCGAATCCCACCAGGCTCAAGGTTGACTCAGCCTTCCATCCTCTCGGGGTAGGTAAATTGAGGACCCAAGATTGTTGTGGGCAATTAGCTGACCTTGTAAAAATGCCACTTAGTAATAAGCAGGCATATACAATGGAATGAAGGCTATTGCTGAGCACACTGGGTTGTATCCCAAAAACTGTAAGCAGCCCTGAGTCTCGAGGAGAAAGGCTGCATATAAATAAATAAAAAAAAGTCTCAAGTAAAATGCAATAGGGGCTTCCCTCTCACTGGGAAGCCTATGGCTCAAACCCCCTCCCCACTCCAAAGGGGGATGCATCACAAGGCAGTACAACAGGTAAATTCTCAGAGAACTGTATCAGTACAGCATCAGATGTGATTAGTCTTTTAATACTGTTAAATGCTGATTGTTCTTTCCTCCCCCAGACCCAAACAGACTTTTTGTCAAGCAATCTGTGTAATGGTTCTGCAATGGTTGCCTTCTGAGGTAGGAACAAGTGGTAAAATTAATAAGTCAAGGAGCTTGCAAATCTGTTGCATTTTGGTCTAGGGGCTTCTTTGATTGCTTGAACCTTGGCATCTGGGGTGGATGCCATGCTTGTCAATCATATAGCCAGAACTCAACCTTGTCAGTTCTAAGAGTGCATTTTTCTTCCTTGACTTTTAACCCCGCTTTCTTGAATCTGGTAAGGACTTCTCTGAGTCTCTCTTGTAATTGAGTGTCATTTTCAGCAGAGATTAACACATCATCAAAGTAAGGCACTACCCTGGCAGTCCTTGGAGCATCCTTTCCATAAGGCTTTGGAAAATGCCTGGTGCCACGCTTACTCCAAACTGTAACCTTTTACATTTGAGGCACCTCTATGAGTCACAATGTTTTGGGCCTCTGCAGTGGCATCATCAACTGTTAGTTGTTGATATGCCTGGGCCAGATCCAATTTGGCAAAGACTGTCCTTGCCCTGCCAAGTGAATGTAATAAATGATGCACCACTGGAACTGGATATGCTCTGTTGAAGTGCATGGTTCAATGTCCCCTTATATCTCACAGAATTCTTACTGACCCATCAGTCTTGACTGGTGTGACTATGGGTGTCTCCCATCTGGAGTGGTCAGTGGGCTCTAAACTCCTTGAGCTATTAGTATCTAATTGTGCATCAATTTTTTCCTTTAAGGCAAATGGGACCCTTCTGGACTTTGCTTTGCGATGGGGCACCTTGGGATCTAGGTTGAAAATGATTGGGGTCCCTTATACTTGCCCAATCCGTCCTGGAACCTCTGGAAACTCAGACTTCAGGGCCTCCTCCCATTCAGTGTTGCTCACGTGATTGATGCCAGTCACCTCGATGCCTAGTGGATTGAACCACTCAAGTCCCAGCAAGCTTGTCCATGATGGTCAGGGGCAAACGTTTGGTGTGGCCTTTGAACTTCACGATGAATTCTCTTGTTCCAACTACTGGAATCTTGTTCCCTTGGTAGTCTTTAAGAGTCAGAGCTTGCTTCTGGAAATGCTTCTTCTGAATGTTGGGAAGTAGCCTGTGAATAGTGTCCCATGACACCATAGATAAATAGGCCTGAGTCCACTTCCATTTGGCAGGGCCTTCCTTCAATTAGTACCTTCACATGTACTTTTCTGCTTCTTAAGGGTGAAAAGACCAATGGTGACTGTTTGATGAGTTTCATTCTTCCCATTTGCTTCTGTGTTGCGCCCATTTCTCACTGAAGTTGTTAGGCTTGAAATCTTTGTCAGAAACTTCTTTCTGCTTGGAGTTCTGGATGATTTGCAGACTCTTGCTAGGTGACCTCTTTTTCACAACGGAGACAGATGGTATCAAAAACTTGCATTCAGTGTGGGGGTGGCCCCCACAACCTCTGCAATAAAGTCTTTCTCTTTCTTCCAAGGTCTTTCCTTTTCTTCTCCATTCTGAGTCTATAAATTCCTTCCTCCACCTCGCTACAGTCTGAATCAGAATCTATTTGCTCGCAATGGGTTGTTTGGATTTTTTCCACATCAGGATGGCTTTTGCCTTGTTGGTATTTTCTTCATGGCTGCTGCTGAGGGGACTTTAGCTTCCCGCTGAAGAAGCTTCTTTATTGCTTCGCAAGCATGATCTTAGGTTCATTAATAACTTGCTCTGTAATACCTTGTCTTTAAGGCCTAGAACAAATCGATCGCGCATGGCCTCTTCTAAGTTGTTAAATTCACATGCACCCACAATGTCCTTAAACTTGCCACAAAATCATTACGTTTTTGCTTTCCCCTTGATCAATGACGGTAAACTCGTGTCTTCTTAATGAGGCACGATACTTGTGGCATGTAATGGGCTCTTAACAGCTTTTCTAAGTCGGCCATTACCTTCCGCGTGCAGCTCCAATGCCTTCACCATCTTGAAAACTGCCGGACCACAGTGCGTAAGAAAGACCGCCCTCTTCCGCTTCTTGAAATGTCGTGAGATCGTTCCCTCCAAATACATTTGAAACGATCTGCATATGAGTCCCAGTCTTCTGCCGTCGGATCGAATGGGGCTGGGGGTGTTCAGCGAGCCATCTCTCTCAGTTTGTTTTCGGCATCTTCTCTTCAGGAAGGATCCCATCCTCATTGCCAGTGTTAAGTTTGCATGAAGAGTCAGATCGGAGTGCTTCAGTGAAGAGTTTATTAGTGACTACAGCTCATAACGGACCCAATTTGGCTGGGCTGCGGCTGCTACTTATAGCCAGAAGCCGCAGTTGCCAGCCAATCAGAGTGCAGGATTTTCCCACACTTTTTAAACCAATCATTTCTGACATTTTACAAGAACAGTTCAAACTAAACCAATGACATTCAAACCTGCATACATAACAGTTAGTAAAACTGATAACCTCAAGAAATAATAGTGCAGTATGCCCAATGACGAAATCCAAAATCATTGGGTGTTGCAGCTACCATCCTGCTGTAATCTGGTACCCGATTTGTCTAGGAGCACCTGCAAGGAGTGTTAAAAAGAAAAGATGGTAACTATGCAATTAGTCAGACACAAGCAACCAGAGCAAGGCATAAATAGCTGAGCAAGGAACTTTATTGCTCTCTATCAAAGAGTCTCCCCAGACTGTTTACCTTCTCCTGGGAATGACCAGATAAGGCTTCATGGACCTTTTGGGCAGTCAACTTTATGCTTTTTGTGGCTGTGCAATGATTCTAAGCTCAACCCACATTTGCCTACCTGGCAGTTTCTGAAAACTGCCCCATTTTTACGTACACATACACACACATACATACACACAGTATATAAGGGTTTGATCACACGGTCATGACCTTGATTTTTTGACACACATATACTCCTGCAGAACACCTTTGATATTTGAGCAAAGAACTGCTTTGCAAAGTCTGGAGAAATATGAAATGAGGAGTTGACTGTGGTCAAAACTGCAGTTTATGTTAGGTGAAGGACATACCAACACCTCAATAATAATAAAATTTTCTTCCAAAAGTGTCATTTCCTACTTAAGCTTTTTTTAAAAAAAGTTTTAAGTCCACTTAAAGACAAACCAGCTATAATGGGTCATCTCCTCTTAATCAGAGGAATGTGATTCTTCTTTAGTGTGTAATAGTTTAGTCCTTTATTTCCCTCTATTAAAACATATGCCTCAGTGAACTTATTGTGGTTTGCTCACAGGGAATTGCATATGGAACTGCAGAAGTCTAAGTATTTATATTGCACATAATTTCATTATACTGTATTTGTCACCCTGCAGGGTTCCAGGGTATAGCATAATGTGTTAGAGAAAACAGTTGTGGTCTGCTCATCTGAACATCTCTTGAATGCACATGCTGCATAATTAAGAAAAGTCAAAGAAAATAAGAATTAGTTCTGGTGCTCCGTTTATTTGTGGCATGAGTATTTGGGTCAGAATGAATGTGCCTAAGTCACCAGCAGACCTTATGGTGTGTTCGTACACCAGAAGGCATGTGCACAAGTACTTCTCTTGCTTTCATTTATTTTACACTGCATGACAAGAAGGCTGTGGGAATGGCTTATTTGAGGTCATTACCCTATTGATTAAATAATGTGGTGAAAAGGGAAAGATAATGCAGTGCAGAAAGATTATTGCCAGACGCTTTGCAAATGAGGCTGCTGAAAGGGTAGCAGTGGTGAGGATTATGGGTAATTAGTAAGCAAGTTAGATTTAAAAGAAAGGATGAATAATGCAGTGATTACAGGAAGAATTTATTTTCTGAGTGTCGACTTTTGCTTATTTGACTCATAGCTCCTATTGCAGAGATATGGATGCGATGATGCAGAAATCATCACAAGCCTTTTGGAACCTCTGCAACTCTGTTATCAGAGCAACTGAGACTCTGTCTTAGTCTATTAATGGGGGAAAACCCTTACGATCAAGTGCTCTAATTTTTCCATGTTTACAAAGCAGCCTATCCTGAGGGGAAAGCTATAAGGTGACAGTGATGCGTAGTATGGTTAATGTTTATTTTGAATCATACAATTTGAATGGAAAAATATAGAAATAATCAAAAGAAAATCATGGGTAAATGACATAATTCTTCAACCAAACAGCTGCCCCCTCTCCCCTTACTGCAAGCTGCATAAAGGTGATTACTAATCAAGGAGAGAAGACACCTGGAATTAAGGATTGGGGTTTGGCTAGTCTAGAGAAAAGAAGGACTAGGGGTGACATGATAGCAGCATTCCAGCATTTGAGGGGCTGCCACAAAGAACAGAGGGACAACCTTTTTTTTCCCCAAAGCACTAGAAGGCAAGAGAAGAACCAATGGATGGAAACTAATCAAGGAGAGAAGCAACCTGGAATTAAGGAGAAACTTCCTAACAGTGAAGATAATTAACCAGTGGAACAGCTTGCCTTCAGAAGTTGTGGGTACTTCATCCCTGGAGGTTTTAACAAAAAAAGACGGGACCTGTTTGAAATGCTATAGGGCCGTGATGGAGAACATATGGCACACAGAGCCATTTGTGCCGGCATGCAAGCTGCAGGCAAACTTACCTCACTGGGCACACCCCTGCCTCACAGCTGATTTTCGGCCAGTTTGAGGCCTTTTTTGGCCTACCAAGGCTTGAGGAAGGCTTCTGCAGGCTTCTGCAGGCTGAAAACTAGTCCCATTTCGTCACTTCCTGTTTTTTCCAAAAAATACCAGAAATGACGAAACGGGGCTAGTTTTTGGCCTGCAAAGCCTGCAGAAGCCTTCCTCAAACCTTTGGGAGGCCAAAAAAAGCCTCAAACTGGCTGAAAATCAGCTGTGAGGTACAGTACAAGTAAGGGGGCGGCGGGGGTGGGTGGGGATTACGTGTGCATGCGTAGGGGGTGTGGGGGCACGCACGTTGCCTTCTGGTTTGCTGGCACACAAGTGCAAGCGTGCAAGCGTGCACACAATTTTTGGCACAGGAGCCCACTGCTATAGGTTCTCCTGCTTGAGCATGGGGCTGAGGTAGAAGACCTCCAAGGTCCCTCCCAGCTCTGATTATTTCTATGGAAGAACAGCATAATTTCCTTTGTACAAGTACTGCAACATACTTCTCTTGTATGTTTAATTTTGCTAACCTGCTGAAGGGATTTAAACCTCTTTGGAGCATGCATTAATCTGTTAGAGGGCAGGGACATTTGCATCGGTAATAGTATGTGTGTGTGAATGATCTTGGGAGATGGGAGGACGAGCCACAGACTAGACTACCGCCATGTAAAGATGTATCTCATCCCACAGAAGGAAAAGATAGATGGGAAATTTTCCAGATAGTAAGAGGAAAGATTTGCAAGATCATGTCAATGTAACCTTACCATAAGACAGTGCAAGTATTGATTGTCTTTTGTCTGGACCACCTCGATGGCTAACATCAGTCTTGAAAATCTGGCAGCATTCCTCCGCTCCTTTCCTTTTACTCTCCAGAAAACTAGGGAGGGTCCCTTCTAGGAGGCCCCCTTTTCCTTCTGTGGAGTGAGACACCTTTTGCATGATGGTTGTCTAAGCTGCAGATTGTCTCCTACTTCCCAAGGTCGTTCAGACCTATCAAGATCTACACTGCAATCTACAATCTACACTGCAAAAACATATGGACTACACTTCTCGACCAGGGTAAAGCAATAGATGTAATTTACATTGACTTCTGCAAAGCATTTGACTCAGTGGTACATGACAAACTGCTATTAAAATCAAATTCTTACGGCATTACTGGATCCCTTCACAAGTGGATTACTGCCTTCCTGACAAACAGGCAACAAATAGTAAAAATAGGAAACACCTTATCAAACCCTGCACCAGTTATCAGCGGTGTCCCACAAGGGAGCGTTCTAGGACCCACACTCTTTACACTCTATATACATGACCTTTGTGATCATCTTATTAGCAACTGCGTCCTCTTCACTGATTATGTAAACTATTCGACACCACCATCAATGCTACCGTCCTTCAAAAAGACCTTGATTATGTGTCTGAATGGTCTAACAGTTGGCAACTCCAAATATCTACCAACAAATGCTCTGCCCTACACATTGGTAAAAAAAAATCTATATACCAAATACAATCTAGGCTGATATGACCTTGTTGATGACCCTCACTCTGTCAAGGACCTTGGAGTTCTCATATCGAATGATCTAAGCGCCAAAGCTCACTGCAATAGTACTGCCAAAAAGGCTTTAAGAGTTGTAAATTTAATTGTATGAAGCTTCTCCTCTGGTAATACTGTTTTGCTAACTAGGACATTCAAAACCTTTGCTAGACCAATACTTGAATTCAGCTCTGCTGTCTGGAATCCGCACTGTATATCTGACATAAATACAATTGAGCGAGTCCAGAAGTATTTTACCAGAAGAGTACTACATTCCTCTGTTCACAACAGAATACCCTACAGCACCAGACTTGAGATTCTTGGCTTAGACAACCTCGAACTACATCGACTAAGATTAGACTTAAGCATAGTACATAAAATCATATGCTTCAACATCTTACCAGTTAATGAATATTTCAGTTTTAACAACAACAACACTAGAGCACAACAGATATAAACTAAATGTAAACCACTCCAAACTCGATTGCAGGAAGTATGATTTCAGCAACAGAGTAGGCAATGTCTGGAACTCACTACCTGATTCCGTTGTCACCTGCTCACACCCTGCACTCCTTTACCCTGAAACTGATCTCTATTGACCTCACCCCATTCCTAAGAGGTCTGTAAGAGGCATGCATAAATGCACAATCATGCCTACTGTCCCTGTCCTATTGTCCCCAATTATTAGTTCCTATTTCTTGTATTTAAACTTATGTTTATTCTTGTTTCTGTTATATTGTAAGGTTTTGACAAATTAAATAAATAAATAAATAAGTAAGTAAATAAATAAATAAATAAGATGGCTGCTGCATCTATACACCTAAAGCCCTGTTCTTTTTTTTTTTAATGCATGTTATGAAGTTCTGGTTGTGCAGTCACATCTTGACTTTTTGTCTCCACCCCTACAGATGCCTATCTAAGAGATAAGGTTAATCTTGTCTCTAGGGAAAAATACCTTTAATGGTAGAGAGTGGGCAAACCATAACTATAAATATGAAATTAGATACAGTCAATGAGTATTTTTACATAATTTTGAACAGTATAAATCATCCCTGATTTTCATCTGAGAAATGAAATGATAATGAATCTGTTAAACCTCACAAACCTCATAAAGACCTAATATCCTAGAGAAGAAAGGATCAATAATTTTTAAAGGTGGAGGGAGACTAAAAAAGACTGGAAACATTGGTTTAATGTTTTCCCAGTCTCTTCAATATGTAATTATTCTGCTGATAGCAGCCTTTGGTTACTGAGAAAAATAACTCAAAGTATTTCCTCCCAGGGTTAGTTTACAACACAGAGAGAGAGAGGAGGAGAGAGAGAGGAAGGAGGGAGGAGGAGGAAGGAGGGAGGAGGAGAGGGAAAACAAGGAATGAGGAAGAAAGAGGAGGAGGAGGGAAAAGGAAGAAGAGAGAAGGAAAAAGGAGAGGGAGCAGGAGGAGGAAAACAGTCAAAAATCTAAAGAGAAAAAGAAATAGAAAAAGAAATTGCTTCCAATTTTCTTTAGAGCAAGTATAAATACAAATGCAAAAGTACCTTAACTCTATGATTAACTTCCCAACTCTTTTTCTATTATCTATTTTTAGGTAATCACCAAAACCATAAGTCGTAAGTTTATTTTTTTGTATCAATCAAAAAGTCTTTAAGGGGCCTCCAGTCTGTAATAAATGTAGATAATGTCTTTTCTCTGATTAAGAAAGACAATTTAGCAATCTCTGCATCTTCACCCTAACCCTAACCCACTGTGGGTAATGGAGAACTTTTTCACTTTTGTGTCTATAGTGATTAAAGCCTTATGCTTTAATCACTGCACCACACTGGCTTTCTCAGTACCCCTCTCTTTTCCAGAAATTTTTTCTTTTTAGGCCATTTCTGTATGAAGCCCCATATCATTTTAAAAAGGGTATATTTGAGATTAAGTTGGCCTTTTCTTTGAAATTCTGCAGCCCTGTGGTTTTTTTTGACAGTTGCCTCACTGCACTTTTCAATCCTGCACATCAGAGATTTCAAGGGAAATGATGGTTTTACAGCTTTGTGCTTCCCATTCATGAATGTTGTTCAAGTATTTTTTAAAAGAAAATCACCCAAAATAAACCCACTGATCAAGTGATAATCCAACCAATGCCTTTTTTTGCATAGAATTGAAGAAAAGCGGTTTTTGATCTCTGAAAACATGGAAGTGCAACAAATAACATTTGTTGGTTCTTATTTCTCATTATACATTACATCTATACTGGATGAAGTGGAAGTTATTCTAGATCATCTTTACATTTTTTTGAGAAATGTTAGTGTTGAACTGCCATTAATGAATTGAAGCAGTGAAAAATGAGCTTCAGGAACAATTGGATGGAAAACTGTTAACGTATTTGCATTCATTTCTAATGGATTTGCAAACTTTAGTTTTATTTCAACTCAGATTTATGGCAACTGGGAACCTATCCATGTTTGACCATGTTGAAATAGTTATTCATTTACTAAATGAATAAGAGCTGAAGAAGCTTCTTGGATGAGAAAGGAAATGTCTTCAAAGAAAAACCAGAAAGTCCAATTGCCTCTTACAAAAAGCACCTTTGGGTTATTCATTTACTGTTTTCATCATTTGGAAAGAATGTTCCCCAGATTATGTTTTCTCTTAGAAAGACTAAATAATTGAACCCTAGCTACTGCAGCAAGAGGTAAGGTCCATGTTTAAACACATTATTTCCTATGCTGCTTTATTGCACAAGAATAAAATCTGCTTCTTTTTTTAAAAAGTTTTTATTTTAAGACAAGCATACAAACAAAACATAAAAACATAAAAACCATCTTCCATTTTATATACATACAGTGTGTCAGTTGGTTACAGATCCTTTGTGTTATCCTTTCATAGTCATCACTCACAATTTATTCTTCAAAGCCCTTGATCAATAGCTGTATAGCTGTCTAGGTGCCCTCAAAGCTCAGAATACAGAAAATATTAATTTCTCCTGAAATTTGACCCAAACATTGGGGCCCAGCAGAGTTTTGCCAGGTGCATAGGCCTTCCCTTTAGTTGTCAGGCAGGATTGGATTTACTTAGTTTTTGGACAGGATGCTCCCAGAGAATCTCAAGTTTGTGGCCTAGGCTGGGTAGTCAAATAGCAGACCAGAAGTAGGCAACCACAAAGCATTTCTGTATGCATGAAGGAGGACATGAAGTTGCCAGAAGAAGTTCAACTCATTGGAGACCTTATCACTGAGAACGTCTCACTGATTATACCTCGTTATATAGTCCTCTTCAACGTTCATTTCTCTGTTGCCACAATCAAAGCCATATTAATGATTTGCATCATATCTTGCAGTGACTACGAGAGTAGCCCAGACGTAAATTAAAATAATTTCAATATATACTAACTTTTGAAAACATTTACAGATGATTTGTCCTCATTATCTATCATTTAAGAAAAGAGCACCACATGTGGTTTGTTAATGCCATTGGTTTTTTTTTCTGCTCTCTTGTATAAAAATGATTTCAGTGCCACATTCACATTATGCAATCTACAAGTATTTCAAAGCAAGTGAAAAATCAATTGTACTTTGTTTCACTTGTAGAGAACCTTAGTTTCTTTTCCTTTTTTGTTTTAACTAAAATATCAATTTCTGTTGCAGAAGGACTGAGCAAAGCTGCTGAGCTGGCCAAGGCTATAAATTGAATTGGTCCTTTTACTTCTAGAATAGGTTAAAGAATCTTTCTGCTGCTGAACTGGCATGCCTTGCTGGCATGCCAAGTGCTTCTGCTAACGGGAAATTAGGAAAATACATTATAGTTCTAATACTTTCATTCCCAGAAAGCTTGATGTGAACTATAATGTTCAGGAAAGGTTGTCTGGAAGACAAGACAAATTACATGTGTGTGTGTGTTAGGGGGAGAGAGGGCAGAAGTGGTGGGAAATATATGAGTTCCTGATAGTAGAGGGCACGCTGATTGTGATTTCACAAATGGTCACAAATAGGTTAAAAAAAATAGGTATTATTATAATGACACAGGTTTGGAAACAGATTTGTGTTTGCCATCTTGTCAAATCAGTTCTAACACCTGTCAGGATAATTTCATCTCATTCTGAAATATAAGAAAAGCTTCTGTGCTAAAGTAGCCATGAAGAGATATTTTATGGTGCATGTTTTCCAGATTATTCCTGAATAAATTTGTATTTTAGCCTATAATTGCATGTCTCTGTGAAGCAACAGTTCTGGAAAATGTATATCGAAAGTATTCTACTTCAGTTATTTTATGATAACATCTTAAAAGCACAAGAGAAACAGCCCTTTCCTTCCTGGGTCAGTAATATCGAAGATTTTTGATTTTCTAGAAGTATCTTCTCATGTGGCACTCAGGCAACACTTTGGACAAAAGATACTTCAAACTGTTTCGGGTACAAACATAGCACCTGCCTAAGATTGCTTAAACCAGGTCCTTGTAAAAGAATCCTTTATCTTAAAGAGATACAGAGCCTTTAAACTAGTCACAGTTTAAACATCCCTCCTAACACAAAATTTGCTCAGCAAGTCAGCCATAAATGAACCTGTATGTCTGTTATGTGTCTATTTATTGTTATAACATCTGTAAGAGTATTAAATAGAGACAATCACTGTTCACTTGGGATAACTGAGATCTAGATCAGTGGAGGTTATGCTGTATTTATTTTGCTAGATTTATATCCCACTTTTCTTCCAGAAGCTCAAATTAGCACGTATAGAATTTCTTCCATCAATAAAAAATCAAATGCACAGGTAGAGTATATGTGGTGCCTTGCTCAATAGTAGTAACTGTGAGAGGGATCTTGGAGTCCTAGTGGAAAACCATTTAAATATGAGCCAGCAATGTGCAGCAGCTGCCAAAAAAGCCAACACAGTTCTAGGCTGCATAAACAGAGGGATAGAATCAAGACCACGTGAAGTATTAATACCACTTTACAATGCCTTAGTAAGGCCACAGTTGGAATACTGCATTCTGTTTTGCTCACCACAATGTAAAAAAGCTGTTGAAACTCTAAAAGAATGCAGAGAAAGAGCAACCAAGATGATTAGGGGACTGGAGGCTAAAAACATAGAAGCACGGTTGCAGGAACTGGGTATGTCTAGTTAATGAAAAGAAGGACTAGGGGAGACATGATAGCAGTTTCAATATCTCAGGGGCTGCCACAAGAAGAGGGAGTCAAGCTATTCTCCAAAGCACAAGAAGCAATGGGTGGAAACTAATCAGGAGGAGAAGCAACTAGAACTAAGGAGAAATTTCCTGGCAGTTAGAACAATTAATCAGTTGCCTCCAGAAGTTGTGAATGCTTCAATACTGGAAGTTTTTAAGAAGAGATTGGATAACCATTTGTCTGAAAAGGTGTAGGGTTTCCTGCCTGAGCAGGGGGCTGGGCTAGAAGACCTCCAAGGTCCCTTCCGATTCTATTATTCCATTCCGTTCCATTCTATTCTAATATTCCCAGGGAGATGATTTACTTGATTGGTTATAACCAGGTAAATTTAGAACACCATTCAATTCATAATGACTTTGGCTAGCGTTGCAGTTAAAAACAGAAACCAGTATAATCAAATAGTTAAAAAAACAGCACTAACAGGGAACCCACATACTTTCACGGAGGCAAATCCATATCCTTTCCATCTCAGAATCTTGGGAAAACACTCTTAGGCTTTTCAAATAGTTTCTGGGTAGGTGGTCCGTTTAATAAAATAGACCTTCAAATTAATGTATTTTTATATATATTGCCACTTCTCTGCAACTACAAACATCTTTCAGAAAATGATTGAAAATGAGGAAAAATCAAACAAAATCCTACATTTCCTTGCTGCTTTGAAAATAGAGATAGTAGCATCACCCTAGCCTGTTGCCTATGAAGTCATTTTTTTGTAGTGAAACAAATGAAATAGTGAAACAAATGAAATAAAGGGCCTTGGTGGTGCAGGCTGTTAAACGCCTAGCACTTAGTTCCAGCTGCCTGCAATTAGTGCAGGCTCGAATCCCACCAGGCTCAAGGTTGACTCAGCCTTCCATCCTCTTGGGGTAGGTAAACTGAGGACCCAAGATTGTTGGGGCAATAATAAATGACTTTGTAAAAATGCCGCTAGTAATAAGCAGGCATATACAATGGAATGAAGGCTATTGCTGAGAGCATTGGGTTCCAAAATTTGTAAGCTGCCCTGAGTCTCGAGGAGAAGGGCGGCATATAAATATGAATTAAAAAAAATATCCTACCATCTTAAAAGTTTGAGAAAAAAAATATTAAAACAATTAAATTTAAAAGAATAATTGTAATTTAAAATAATACTTAAAACACATTTAACATATATAGTATGACAGAAAGCTATGGTGTAAGCATTGAAAGATTCTACAAAGCATTTAAGATCAGTACATGGTTCATCAACAATATTTACTACAGTACCATTTCTAAAAATCAATTTACAAAATATTCCAGTGTTTTTCTATAAAAAATATGATATTGATGATAACTAATATTGAAATTAAGATCTAAGGCCAATCTGTTTCAAGACTTTACTTGATTTTTTTA
>CM019148.1:169869364-169950520 GCA_009733165.1 Naja naja | reverse complement strand
TTCTCTCTCTCTCTCTCTTTCAAGGTGACAAAATATTTGCATCCCTAGCCAACTTTTATGGCTTTTTTTGTTTTAAAAAAGGATAATAATGGGTTTCTAATATCAGGGCTGATTGCATTGATCATTTGTGCTCTCTGGGTAATAACAAAATTAATGAGTGAACTATATCAACCTGATTTTTCCACAAGAGGCTAATTAAGAATGCATGACATTCACATTTTTCTTTTTTGCTGCACTGAAAATGCTTTGCTAGTAGAGAAGCACTTCTCTCTCTCTCCTCCCTCCCCTCCCCCCCCTCCCCCTCCCTCTCTCTTGTTTCCAAATGTAAAACCAGCACTGTGGCAGAAAGGTCATCTCATTTTAGTTCTAGTCACATTCCCAGGACAACTTTCAAGACACAGATCTCCTGTATTGCAGCCCTCACAGCTACTGCTTGAGCTGTTCTCTTGGGACATTCCAGACTCTTTGGCACACACAAAAAAGAAAGGGACCACCTAGTGCTCTTTCTGAGAAAAAGCTCTTATGGGTATGGCAGGGAAGTGAAAAGGAGAAAACAAAGGTAATTTATCCTGTTAAATGCAAAACTTTACCAGGTAAAATCCTTTGTTTAAACAGTTTCTGTAAAAAAAGAAATTTAAAAAAATCAAGTAAAGTCTCGAAACAGATTGGCCTTAGATCTTAATTTCAATATTAGTTATCATCAATATCATATTTTTATAGAAAAACACGGGAATATTTTGTAAATTGGATTTTTAGAAATGGTACTGTAGTAAATATTGTTGATGAACTACGCATGTACTTATCTTAAATGCTTTGTAGAATCTTTCAGTGCTTACACCATAGCTTTCTGTCATACTATATATGTTAAATGTGTTTTAAGTATTACTTTAAATTACAATTATACTTTTAAATTTAATTGTTTTAATATTTTGTTTCTCAAACTTTTAAGATGGTAGGATACTATTTTTTTAATCATATTTATATGCCGCCCTTCTCCGGAGACTCAGGCAGCTTACAATTGGAGCACAACCCAATGCTCTCAGCAATAGCCTTCATTCCATTGTATATGCCTGCTTATTACTAGGGCTTTTTGCCCCACCCCCCCAGTGGCATTTTCAGCTTATTGCCCCCAACAATCTTGGGTCCTCAGTTTACCTACCCGAGAGGATGGAAGGCTGAGTCAACCTTGAGCCTGGTAGGATTCGAGCCTGCACTAATTGCAGGCAGCTGGAACTAAGTGCTAGGCGTTTAACAGCCTGCACCACCAAGGCCCTTTATTTCATTTGTTTCACTATTTCATTTGTTTCACTACAAAAAAAATGACTTCATAGGCAACAGGCTAGGGTGATGCTACTATCTCTATTTTCAAAAGCAGCAAGGAAAATATAGGATTATTTTGTTTGATTTTTCCTCATTTTCAATCATTTTCTGAAAGATATTTGTAGTTGCAGAGAAGTGGCAATATATATAAAATACATTAATTTGAAATGTCTATTTTATTAAACGGACCACGTACCCAGAAACTATTTGAAAAGCCTAAGAGTGTTTTCCCAAGATTCTGAGATGGAAAGGATATGGATTTGCCTCAGTGAAAGTATGTGGGTTCCCTGTTAGTGCTGTTTTTTTTAACTATTTGATTATACTGGTTTCTGTTTTTAACTTGCACGCTAGCCAAAGTCATTATGAATTGAATGGTGTTCTAAATTTACTTGGTTATAACCAATCAAGTAAATCTATCTCCCTGGGAAATATTAGAATAGAATGGAACGGAATGGAATAATAGAATTGGAAGGGACCTTGGAGATCTTCTAGCCCAACCCCCTGCTCAGGCAGGAAACCCTACACCTTTTCAGACAAATGGTTATCCAATCTCTTCTTAAAAACTTCCAGTATTGAAGCATTCACAACTTCTGGAGGCAACTGATTAATTGTTCTAACTGCCAGGAAATTTCTCCTTAGTTCTAAGTTGCTTCTCTCCTTGATTAGTTTCCACCCATTGCTTCTTGTCCTGCCTTCAGGTGCTTTGGAGAATAGCTTGACTCCCTCTTCTTGGTGGCAGCCCCTGAGATATTGGAAGAAAGCTATCATGTCACCCCTAGTCCTTCTTTTTGTAAGACTAGACATACCCAGTTCCTGCAACAGTGCTTCATATGTTTTAGCCTCCAGTCCCCTAATCATCTTGGTTGCTCTTCTCTGCATTCTTTTTAGAGTTTCAACAGCTTTTTTTACATTGTGGTGAGCAAAACAGAATGCAGTATTCCAACTGTGGCCTTACTAAGGCTTTACTGCAGTATTCCAACTGTGGCCTTACTAAGGCCTTACTAAAGTGGTATTAATACTTCACGTGGTCTTGATTCTATCCCTCTGTTTATGCAGCCTAGAACTGTGTTGGCTTTTTTGGCAGCTGCTGCACATTGCTGGCTCATATTTAAATGGTTTTCCACTAGGACTCCAAGATCCCTCTCACAGTTACTACTATTGAGCAAGGCACCACATATACTCTACCTGTGCATTTGATTTTTTTATTGATGGAAGAAATTCTATACGTGCTACTTGGAGCTTCTGGAAGAAAAGTGGGATATAAATCTAGCAAAATAAATACAGCATAACCTCCACTGATCTAGATCTCAGTTATCCCAAGTGAACAGTGATTGTCTCTATTTAATACTCTTACAGATGTTATAACAATAAATAGACACATAACAGACATACAGGTTCATTTATGGCTGACTTGCTGAGCAAATTTTGTGTTAGGAGGGATGTTTAAACTGTAACTAGTTTAAAGGCTCTGTATCTCTTTAAGATAAAGGATTCTTTTACAAGGACCTGGTTTAAGCAATCTTAGGCAGGTGCTATGTTTGTACCCCGAAACAGTTTGAAGTATCTTTTGTCCAAAGTGTTGCCTGAGTGCCACATGAGAAGATACTTCTAGAAAATCAAAATCTTCGATATTACTGACCCAGGAAGGAAAGGGCTGTTTCTCTTGTGCTTTTAAGATGTTATCATAAAATAACTGAAGTAGAATACTTTCGATATACATTTTCCAGAACTGTTGCTTCACAGAGACATGCAATTATAGGCTAAAATACAAATTTATTCAGGAATAATCTGGAAAACATGCACCATAAAATATCTCTTCATGGCTACTTTAGCACAGAAGCTTTTCTTATATTTCAGAATGAGATGAAATTATCCTGACAGGTGTTAGAACTGATTTGACAAGATGGCAAACACAAATCTGTTTCCAAACCTGTGTCATTATAATAATACCTATTTTTTTAACCTATTTGTGACCATTTGTGAAATCACAATCAGCGTGCCCTCTACTATCAGGAACTCATATATTTCCACCACTTCTGCCCTCTCTCCCCTAACACACACACACATGTAATTTGTCTTGTCTTCCAGACAACCTTTCCTGAACATTATAGTTCACATCAAGCTTTCTGGGAATGAAAGTATTAGAACTATAATGTATTTTCCTAATTTCCCGTTAGCAGAAGCACTTGGCATGCCAGCAAGGCATGCCAGTTCAGCAGCAGAAAGATTCTTTAACCTATTCTAGAAGTAAAAGGACCAATTCAATTTATAGCCTTGGCCAGCTCAGCAGCTTTGCTCAGTCCTTCTGCAACAGAAATTGATATTTTAGTTAAAACAAAAGGAAAAGAAACTAAGGTTCTCTACAAGTGAAACAAAGTACAATTGATTTTTCACTTGCTTTGAAATACTTGTAGATTGCATAATGTGAATGTGGCACTGAAATCATTTTATACAAGAGAGCAGAAAAAAAAACCAATGGCATTAACAAACTACATGTGGTGCTCTTTTCTTAAATGATAGATAATGAGGACAAATCATCTGTAAATGTTTTCAAAAGTTAGTATATATTGAAATTATTTTAATTTACGTCTGGGCTACTCTCGCAGTCACTGCAAGATATGATGCAAATCATTAATATGGCTTTGATTGTGGCAATAGAGAAATGAACGTTGAAGAGGACTATATAACGAGGTATAATCAGTGAGACGTTCTCAGTGATAACGTCTCCAATGAGTTGAACTTCTTCTGGCAACTTCATGTCCTCCTTCATGCATACAGAAATGCTTTGTGGTTGCCTACTTCTGGTCTGCTGTTTGACTACCCAGCCTAGGCCACAAGCTTGAGATTCCCTGGGAGCATCCTGTCCAAAAACTAAGTAAATCCAATCCTGCCTGACAACTAAAGGGAAGGTCTATGCACCTGGCAAAACTCTGCTGGGCCCCAATGTTTGGGTCAAATTTCAGGAGAAATTAATATTTTCTGTATTCTGAGCTTTGAGGGCACCTAGACAGCTAGACAGCTATTGATCAAGGGCTTTGAAGAATAAATTGTGAGTGATGACTATGAAAGGATAACACAAAGGATCTGTAACCAACTGACACACTGTATGTATATAAAATGGAAGGTGGTTTTTATGTTTTTATGTTTTGTTTGTATGTTTGTCTTAAAATAAAAACTTTTTAAAAAAAAGAAGATTTTATTCTTGTGCAATAAAGCAGCATAGGAAATAATGTGTTTAAAAATGGACCTTACCTCTTGCTGCAGTAGCTAGGGTTCAATTATTTAGTCTTTCTAAGAGAAAACATAATCTGGGGAACATTCTTTCCAAATGAGATGAAAACAGTAAATGAATAACCCAAAGGTGCTTTTGTAAGAGGCAACTGGACTTTCTGGTTTTTCTTTGAAGACATTTCATTTCTCATCCAAGAAGCTTCTTCAGCTCTTATTCATTTAGTAAATGAATAACTATTTTAACATGGTCAAACATGGATAGGTTTCCAGTTGCCATAAATCTTAGTTGAAATAAAACTAAAGTTTGCAAATCCATTAGAAATGAATGCAAATACGTTAACAGTTTTCCATCCAATTGTTCCTGAAGCTCATTTTTCACTGCTTCAATTCATTAATGGCAGTTCAGCACTAACATTTCTCAAAAAAATGTAAAGATGATCTAGAATAACTTCCACTTCATCCAGTATAGATGTAATGTATAATGAGAATAAGAACCAACAAATGTTATTTGTTGCACTTCCACATGTTTTCAGAGATCAAAAACCGCTTTTCTTCAATTCTATGCAAAAAAAAGGCATTGGTTGGATTATCACTTGATCAGTGGGTTTATTTTGGGTGATTTTCTTTTAAAAAAATACTTGAACAACATTCATGAATGGGAAGCACAAAGCTGTAAAACCAACATTTCCCTTGAAATCTCTGATGTGCAGGATTGAAAAGTGCAGTGAGGCAACTGACAAAAAAAAACCACAGGGCTGCAGAATTTCAAAGAAAAGGCCAACTTAATCTCAAATATACCCTTTTTAAAATGATATGGGGCTTCATACAGAAATGGCCTAAAAAGAAAAATTTCTGGAAAAGAGAGGGTACTGAGAAAGCCAGTGTGGTGCAGTGATTAAAGCATAAGGCTTTAATCGCTATAGACACAAAAGTGAAAAAGTTCTCCATTACCCACAGTGGGTTAGGGTTAGGGTGAAGATGCAGAGATTGCTAAATTGTCTTTCTTAATCAGAGAAAAGACATTATCTACATTTATTACAGACTGGAGGCCCTTAAAGACTTTTGATTGATACAAAAAATAAACTTACGACTTATGTTTTGGTGATTACCTAAAATAGATAATAGAAAAAGAGTTGGGAAGTTAATCATAGAGTTAAGGTACTTTTGCATTTGTATTTATACTTGCTCTAAAGAAAATTGGAAGCAATTTCTTTTTCTATTTCTTTTTCTCTTTAGATTTTTGACTGTTTTCCTCCTGCTGCTCCCTCTCCTTTTCTTTCTCTTTTCTTTTCCTTCCTCCTCCTCTTTCTTCCTCATTCCTTGTTTTCTCCCTCTCCCTCCCTCCCTCCTTCCCTCCCTCCCTCCCTCTCTCCCTCTCTCTCCCTCTCTCTCTGTGTTGTAAACTAATCCTGGGAGGGAATACTTTGAGTTATTTTTCTCAGTAACCAAAGGCTGCCATCAGCAGAATAATTACATATTGAAGAGACTGGGAAAACATTAAACCAATGTTTCCAGTCTTTTTTAGTCTCCCTCCACCTTTAAAAATTATCGATCCTTTCTTCTCTAGGATATTAGGTCTTTATGAGGTTTGTGAGGTTTAACAGATTCATTATCATTTCATTTCTCAGATGAAAATCAGGGATGATTTATACTGTTCAAAATTATGTAAAAATACTCATTGACTGTATCTAATTTCATATTTATAGTTATGGTTTGCCCACTCTACCATTAAAGGTATTTTTCCCTAGAGACAAGATTAACCTTATCTCTTAGATAGGCATCTGTAGGGGTGGAGACAAAAAGTCAAGATGTGACTGCACAACCAGAACTTCATAACATGCATTAAAAAAAAAAAGAACAGGGCTTTAGGTGTATAGATGCAGCAGCCATCTTATTTATTTATTTATTTATTTATTTATTTATTTATTTATTTAATTTGTCAAAACCTTACAATATAACAGAAACAAGAATAAACATAAGTTTAAATACAAGAAATAGGAACTAATAATTGGGGACAATAGGACAGGGACAGTAGGCATGATTGTGCATTTATGCATGCCTCTTACAGACCTCTTAGGAATGGGGTGAGGTCAATAGAGATCAGTTTCAGGGTAAAGGAGTGGGGGTGTGAGCAGGTGACAACGGAATCAGGTAGTGAGTTCCAGACATTGCCTACTCTGTTGCTGAAATCATACTTCCTGCAATCGAGTTTGGAGTGGTTTACATTTAGTTTATATCTGTTGTGCGCTCTAGTGTTGTTGTTGTTAAAACTGAAATATTCATTAACTGGTAAGATGTTGAAGCATATGATTTTATGTACTATGCTTAAGTCTAATCTTAGTCGATGTAGTTCGAGGTTGTCTAAGCCAAGAATCTCAAGTCTGGTGCTGTAGGGTATTCTGTTGTGAACAGAGGAATGTACTACTCTTCTGGTAAAATACTTCTGGACTCGCTCAATTGTATTTATGTCAGATATACAGTGCGGATTCCAGAGAGCAGAGCTGAATTCAAGTATTGGTCTAGCAAAGGTTTTGAATGTCCTAGTTAGCAAAACAGTATTACCAGAGGAGAAGCTTCATACAATTAAATTTAGAGCTCTTAAAGCCTTTTTGGCAATACTGTTGCAGTGAGCTTTGGCGCTTAGATCATTCGATATGAGAACTCCAAGGTCCTTGACAGAGTGAGGGTCATCAACAAGGTCATATCTGCCTAGATTGTATTTGGTATATAGATTTTTTTTTTACCAATGTGTAGGGCAGAGCATTTGTTGGTAGATATTTGGAGTTGCCAACTGTTAGACCATTCAGACACATAATCAAGGTCTTTTTGAAGGACGGTAGCATTGATGGTGGTGTCGAATAGTTTTACTTGTGAAGGGATCCAGTAATGCCGTAAGAATCTGATTTTAATAGCAGTTTGTCATGTACCACTGAGTCAAATGCTTTGCAGAAGTCAATGTAAATTACATCTATTGCTTTACCCTGGTCGAGAAGTGTAGTCCATATGTTTTTGCAGTGTAGATTGTAGATTGCAGTGTAGATCTTGATAGGTCTGAATGACCTTGGGAAGTAGGAGACAATCTGCAGCTTAGACAACCATCATGCAAAAGGTGTCTCACTCCACAGAAGGAAAAGGGGGCCTCCTAGAAGGGACCCTCCCTAGTTTTGGAGAGTAAAAGGAAAAGAGCGGAGGAATGCTGCCAGATTTTCAAGACTGATGTTAGCCATCGAGGTGGTCCAGACAAAAGACAATCAATACTTGCACTGTCTTATGGTAAGGTTACATTGACATGATCTTGCAAATCTTTCCTCTTACTATCTGGAAAATTTCCCATCTATCTTTTCCTTCTGTGGGATGAGATACATCTTTACATGGCGGTAGTCTAGTCTGTGGTCGTCTCCCATCTCCCAAGATCATTCACACACACATACTATTACCGATGCAAATGTCCCTGCCCTCTAACAGATTCATGCATGCTCCAAAGAGGTTTAAATCCCTTTGGCAGGTTAGCAAAATTAAACATACAAGAGAAGTATGTTGCAGTACTTGTACAAAGGAAATTATGCTGTTCTTCCATAGAAATAATCAGAACTGGAAGGGACCTTGGAAGTCTTCTACCTCAGCCCCGTGCTCAAGCAGGAGAACCCATAGCAGTGGTGGCTAACCTTTTTGGGCTCCTGTGCCAAAAATTGTGTGCACGCTTGCACGCTGCACTTTGTGTGCCAGCAAACCAGAAGGCAACGTTGCGGCTCCCCACATCCCTAGCATGCGCACGTAATCCACCACCCCCGCCGCACCTTACTTGTACGTACCTAACAGCTGATTTTTTTTTAATTACATTTATATGACGCCTTCCTGGAGACTCAGGGCTGCTTACATTTTTTTTGGGAGCACAACCAATGCGCCAGCAATAGCCTTCATTCCATTGGATATGCCTGCTTATTACTAGCGGCATTTTACAAAGTCAGCTTATTGCCCCCAACAATCTGGGTCCTCAATTTACCTACCTGAGAGGATGGAAGGCTGAGTCAACTTGAGCCTGGTGGGATTCGAGCCTACAGCAGTTGTAGGCAGCTGGAACTTAGGTGCAGGCAATTAACAGCCTGAGCACAAGGCCTTATTTCAGCCAGTTGAGGTTTTTGGCCTCCAAAGGTTTGAGGAAGCTCTGCAGGTTGCAGGCCAAAAACTAGCCCCGTTTCGTCATTTCCGATATTTTTTGGAAAAAACAGGAAGTGATGAAATGGGACTAGTTTTCAGCCTGCAAAGCCTGCAGAAGCCTTCCTCAAGCCTTGGGAGGCCAAAAAAGACCTCAAACTGGCCGAAAATCAGCTGCGAGGCAGGGGCGTGCCCAGTGAGGTAAGTTTGCCTGCAGCTTGCATGCCGCCACAAATGGCTCTGTGTGCCATATGTTCTCCATCACGGCCCTATAGCATTTCAGACAGGTCCAGTCTTTTTTTGTTAAAAACCTCCAGGGATGAAGCACCCACAACTTCTGAAGGCAAGCTGTTCCACTGGTTAATTATCTTCACTGTTAGGAAGTTTCTTAATTCCAGGTTGCTTCTCTCCTTGATTAGTTTCCATCCATTGGTTCTTCTCTTGCCTTCTAGTGCTTTGGGGAAAAAAAGTTGTCCCTCTGTTCTTTGTGGCAGCCCCTCAAATGCTGGAATTCTGCTATCATGTCACCCCTAGTCCTTCTTTTCTCTAGGCTAGCCAAACCCCAATCCTTAATTCCAGGTGGCTTCTCTCCTTGATTAGTAATCACCTTTATGCAGCTTGCAGTAAGGGGAGAGGGGGGCAGCTGTTTGGTTGAAGAACTATGTCATTTACCCATGATTTTCTTTTGATTATTTCTATATTTTTCCATTCAAATTGTATGATTCAAAATAAACATTAACCATACTACGCATCACTGTCACTTTATAGCTTTCCCCTCAGGATAGGCTGCTTTGTAAACATGGAAAAATTAGAGCACTTGATCGTAAGGTTTTCCCCATTAATAGACTAAGACAGAGTCTCAGTTGCTCTGATAACAGAGTTGCAGAGGTTCCAAAAGGCTTGTGATGATTTCTGCATCATCACATCCATATCTCTGCAATAGGAGCTATGAGTCAAATAAGCAAAAGTCGACACTCAGAAAATAAATTCTTCCTGTAATCACTGCATTATTCATCCTTTCTTTTAAATCTAACTTGCTTACTAATTACCCATAATCCTCACCACTGCTACCCTTTCAGCAGCCTCATTTGCAAAGCGTCTGGCAATAATCTTTCTGCACTGCATTATCTTTCCCTTTTCACCACATTATTTAATCAATAGGGTAATGACCTCAAATAAGCCATTCCCACAGCCTTCTTGTCATGCAGTGTAAAATAAATGAAAGCAAGAGAAGTACTTGTGCAATGCCTTCTGGTGTACGAACACACCATAAGGTCTGCTGGTGACTTAGGCACATTCATTCTGACCCAAATACTATGCCACAAATAAACGGAGCACCAGAACTAATTCTTATTTTCTTTGACTTTTCTTAATTATGCAGCATGTGCATTCAAGAGATGTTCAGATGAGCAGACCACAACT
Organism: Naja naja; assembly: GCA_009733165.1. NCBI lineage: Eukaryota > Metazoa > Chordata > Lepidosauria > Squamata > Elapidae > Naja > Naja naja. The sequence goes on along the minus strand of CM019148.1, from coordinate 169,940,392 downwards.
GTTTTCTCTAACACATTATGCTATACCCTGGAACCCTGCAGGGTGACAAATACAGTATAATGAAATTATGTGCAATATAAATACTTAGACTTCCGCAGTTCCATATGCAATTCCCTGTGAGCAAACCACAATAAGTTCACTGAGGCATATGTTTTAATAGAGGGAAATAAAGGACTAAACTATTACACACTAAAGAAGAATCACATTCCTCTGATTAAGAGGAGATGACCCATTATAGCTGGTTTGTCTTTAAGTGGACTTAACTTTTTTTAAAAAGCTTAGTAGGAAATGACACTTGGAAGAAAATTTATTATTATTGAGGTGTTGGTATGTCCCTTCACCTAACATAAACTGCAGTTTTGACCACAGTCAACTCCTCATTTCATATTTCTCCAGACTTTGCAAAGCAGTTCTTTGCTCAAATATCAAAGGTGTTCTGCAGGAGTATATGTGTGTCAAAAATCAAGGTCATGACTGTGTGATCAAACCCTTATATACTGTGTGTATGTAATGTGTGTGATGTGTACGTAAAAATGGGGCAGTTTTCAGAAACTGCCAGGTAGGCAAATGTGGGGTGAGCTTAGAACATTGCACAGCCACAAAAGCATAAAGTTGACTGCCCAAAAGGTCCATGAAGCCTTATCTGGTCATTCCAGGAGAAGGTAAACAGTCTGGGGAGAAACTTTGATAGAGAGCTAAAGTTCCTTGCTCAGCTATTTATGCCTTGCTCTGGTTGCTGTGTCTGACTAATGCATAGTTACCATCTTTTCTTTTAAACATCCTGCAGGTGCCCCTAGACAAATGGGGTACCAGATTACAGCAGGATGGTAGTGCAAACCCAATGATTTTGGATTTCGTCATGGGCATACTGCACTATTATTCTTGAGGTTATCAGTTTTACTAATGTTATGTATGCAGGTTTGAATGTCATTGGTTTAGTTTGAACTGTTCTTGTAAAATGTCAGAAATGATTGGTTTAAAAAGTGCGGGAAAACCCTGCACTCTGATTGGCTGGCAACTGCAGCTGCTGGCTATAAGTAGCAGCCGCAGCCCAGCCAAATTGGGTCCGTTATGAGCTGTAGTCACTAATAAACTCTTCACTGAAGCACTCCGCGTCTGACTCTTCATGCAAACTTAACACTGGCAATGAGGATGGGATCCTTCCTGAAGAGAAGATGACGCGAAAAACAAACTGAGAGAGATGGCTGCGCTGAACACCCCCCCAGCCCCATTCGATCCGACGGCAGAAGACTGGGACTCATATGCAGATCGTTTCCAAATGTATTTGGAGGGAAACGATCTCGACGACATTTCCAAGAAGCGGAAGAGGGCGGTCTTTCTTACGCACTGTGGTCCGGCAGTTTTCAAGATGGTGAAGGCATTGGCGGGAGCTGCAGACGTGAAGGTAATGGACTGGCCCGACTTAGAAAAGCTGTTAAGAGCCCATTACATGCCACAAGTATCGTGCCTCATTAAGAGACACGAGTTTTACCGTCGCGATCAAGGGGAAAGCAAAAACGTAAATGATTTTGTGGCAAGTTTAAGGGACATTGTGGGTGCATGTGAATTTAACAACTTAGAAGAGGCCATGTGCGATCGATTTGTTCTAGGCCTTAAAGACAAGGTATTACAGAGCAAGTTATTAATGAGACCTAAGATCACCCTGAAGGAAGCAATAGAAGAGGCCTCTTCAGCAGAAGCCATCAAGTCCTCAGCAGCAGCCATGAAGAAAATTAACAAGGCCTCAAGCCATCCTGATGTGGAAAAGTCCACAACTCATTGTGAGCAAATAGATTCTGAGTCAGACTGTAGTGAGGTGGAGGAAGGAATTTATAGACTCAGAATGGAGAGGAAAAAGAAAGACCTGGGAAGAAAGAGGCAAGATTTTTACTGCAGAGGTTGTGGGGGAAGCCACCCCCGCACTGAATGCAAGTTTCTTGATACCATCTGCCTCCGTTGTGAAAAAAGAGGTCACCTAGCAAGAGTCTGCAAATCATCCAGAACTCCACCAAGCAGAAGAAAGTTTCCTGACAAAGAATTCAAGCCTAACAACTTCAGTGAAAATGGGGTGAAAGCACAGAAGCAAATGGGAAGAATGAAACTCATCAAACAGTCACCATTGGTCATTCTTCACCCTTAAGAAGCAGAAAAGTACATGTGAAGGTACTTATTGAAGGAAGGCCTTGCCAAATGGAAGTGGACTCAGGCTCCTATTTATCTATGGTGTCATGGGACACTATTCAAAGACTACTCCCAAACATTCAGAAGAAGCATTTCCAGAAGCAAGCACTGACTCTTAAAGACTACCAAGGGAACAAGATTCCAGTAGTTGGAACAAGAGAATTCAACGTGAAGTTCAAAGGCCACACCAAATGTTTGCCCCTGACCATCGTGGACAAGGACCACCCAAGCTTGCTGGGACTTGAGTGGTTCAATCCACTAGGCATCGAGGTGACTGGCATCAATCACGTGAGCAACACTGAATGGGAGGAGGCCTTGAAGTCTGAGTTTCCAGAGGTCTTCAGCAACGGATTGGGCAAGTATATGGGGACCCCTATCACTTTCAACCTAGATCCCAAGGTGCCCCCATTCGTTTAAAGCCCAGAAGGGTCCCATTTGCCTTAAAGGAAAAAAATTGATGCACAATTAGATAAACTAATAGCTCAAGGAGTTTTAGAGCCCACTGACCACTCCAGATGGGAGACACCATAGTCACACCAGTCAAGACTGATGGGTCAGTAAGAATCTGTGGAGACTATAAGGGGACATTGAACCATGCGCTTCAACAGAGCGCATATCCAGTTCCAGTGGTGCATCATTTATTACATTCACTTGGCAGGGGTACAGTCTTTGCCAAATTGGATCTGGCCCAGGCATATCAACAACTAACAGTTGACGATGCCACTGCAGAGGCCCAAACCATTGTGACTCATAGAGGTGCCTTCAAATGTAAAGGTTGCAGTTTGGAGTAAGCGTGGCACCAGGCATCTTCCAAAGCCTTATGGAAAGGATGCTCCAAGGACTGCCAGGGTAGTGCCTTACTTTGATGATGTGTTAATCTCTGCTGAAAATGACACTCAGTTACAAGAGAGACTCAGAGAAGTCCTTACCAGATTCAAGAAAGCGGGGTTAAAAGTCAAGGAAGAAAAATGCACTCTTAGAACTGACAAGGTTGAGTTCTTGGGCTATATGATTGACAAGCATGGCATCCACCCTACAGATGCCAAGGTTCAAGCAATCAAAGAAGCCCCTAGACCAAAATGCAAAACAGATTTGCAAACCTTCCTTGGACTTATTAACTTTTATCACATGTTCCTACCTCAGAAGGCAACCATTGCAGAACCATTACACAGATTACTGGACAAAAAATCTGTTTGGGTCTGGGGCAGGAAGGAACAATCAGCATTTAACAATATTAAAAGACTAATCACGTCTGATGCTGTACTGATACAGTTCTCTGAGAATTTGCCTGTTGTACTGACTTGTGATGCATCTCCCTTTGGAGTGGGGGGGGGTTGAGCCACAGGCTTCCAGCTGGAGGGAATCCCTATTGCATTTTACTCTCGCACTTTGACCAAAGCAGAGAGGAATTACAGCCAATTGGACAAGGAAGCATTGGCAATTGTTGCAGCTGTCAAGAAATTCCATGAGTATCTATATGGGAGAACATTTACCATTGTCACAGATCACAAACCTTTGTTAGGCATTGTGGCAGGAGACAAACCTACACCCACTATCCTGTCACCAAGAATGCTGAGGTGGACTGAATTTCTTGCTGCTTATTCATACAAGCTCATGGTGATGCTTTGAGTCGTTGCCAACTTCCTTTTCACACTGAGGCCTTGGTGGCTCAGGCTTTTAATTGCCTCCATTTAAGTTCCAGCTGCCTACAACTGCTGTAGGCTCGATCCCACAGGCTCAAGGTGACTCAGCCTTCCATCTCTCGGGGTAGGTAAATTGAGGACCCAAGATTGTTGGGGGCAATTAGCTGACCTTGTAAAAATGCCGCTTAGTAATAAGCAGGCATATACAAGGAATGAAGCTATTGCTGAGCACACGGTTGCATCCCAAAAATTGTAAACCGCCCTGAGTCTCCGGAGAAGGGCGGCATATAAATGAAATTTAAAAAAAAGGACTTTGAACCTGAGGCGCACACCTTTTTCCTAGAAACTGTTGCCAAGCTTCCAGTACACGCTGCTGAAATTGCCAGGGACTGCCAAAGACACTTTATTGGCTCCTATTATAGGCTGGATTAAGAAAGGTTGGCCTCTTCAAGATCTACCTCACCTTGCCCAACCTTTTAAATCCAGGCAAACTAAATTATCTGTATTAAGAGGATGTATTTTGTGGGGTAACAGGGTGGTTATTCCTGCAAAACTGCAAAGAGAGGTTTTGGAAATGTTACATGAGGGTCACCCAGGTATTGTAAGGATGGAGGGATTGGCCAGGAGTTATGTATGGTGGCCAGGTATTGACAAAATGGTTGAAAACTGGGTTGCATCTGTCCCAACTGTCAGGTAGTCAGGCCTGCCCCACCTCTTGCCCCCAAACAGGAATGGGAATGTCCTAGGGGCCCATGGTCTAGGATTCACATTGATTTCGCTGGCCCTACCAGAGGGCACACCTTCCTTCTTATAGTAGTGCATATTCCAAATGGCTAGAGGTCATCCCTATGGCATCCACCACAACTGATGCTGTCATCAAGCAGCTAAAAAGCTTTTGTAACCCACAGGTTACCTGATGTTCTGTCTCTGACAATGGCCCTCAATTACATCCAACCTTTCTGAATCCTATCTAGCACAACAGGGTATCAGACATGCCCTGCGGGGCCCCGGGGCACCCTTCGGCTAACGGCTGAGCTGAACGCATGGTACATTTTACCAAGGAAAAGCTTCAGCAATTGGGTCCTGGGGACATCACTGAGAAAGTTGAAAAACTCTTAGTGTTCAGCACATCACTCCTAACCCATCAACTAACTTATCCCCAGCAGAGTTATTGATGGGTAGGAAACTTAGGTCTTCCCTTGACCGCCTTCATCCCGCTTACGCACCCAACGCACCACTAGATTCCACTAGCAAAGTTTGCACGTTCAGTGTGGGTGATTCTGTTTATGCTAAGAACCTTATAGGTGAACCTACATGGATTCCTGCTGAAATAACTCAAATCACAGGACCTCATTCTTACAGGGTGCAAACAGAGGATGGAGTCCTCTAGAGCAGGCACATTGACCAGCTTAGATCCAGTTTACCTCAGGAACATCGCAATTGTTCCTCTCTAGTTCCCATACCTAATGCCTTTTCTAGGGGGGAGGGGGAGGAGCATGAGGATAATCAGCAAGCAAGAATCAACCCCATGTGTAATGAGCCATTATGACAGGAACCATCCCAAAACTGTCACAATGCCAAAATCCATCCTTACAAGTGGAAGATTGCACATCGCTACCTGACTTGGGTGCTGACATTGGGCTGGAGATGGGTTGGGAGGAGAGACAAGATTGTAACAATCAAACAGGGTCTTCTTTCACTGGAAGCCCGAGTAGGGAAATGTCAACAGACACATTTCCTCTCTCACTGGGTGAGAACATTAAAACTTCTGAACCACGAAGGTCTCAACGTACACGTAAGAGCCCCACCTATTTAAAAGAATACATTAGATAGGTTGGGGTTTGAGTATGGACTGAACCTACTGGGGAGGGGTGTATGTATGCAGGTTTGAATGTCATTGGTTTAGTTTGAACTGTTCTTGTAAAATGTCAGAAATGATTGGTTTAAAAAGTGCGGGGAAATCCTGCACCCTGATTGGCTGGCAACTGTGGCTGCTGGCTATACGTAGCAGCCGCAGCCCAGCCAAATTGGGTCCGTTATGAGCTGTAGTCACTAATAAACTCTTCACTGAAGCACTCCGCGTCTGACTCTTCATGCAAACTTAACACTAACCTGTGTGGCTAGTGAGGATGTGCAATGGACAAATAGCAAGATATGTTTATAAAAGGCTAATATGGCTAAGAAGAAGAATGAAAGCAATAGAACTAAGGACTGAATTATATATTATTTTAATTGTGTATCTGAATGAAGCCTGAATCATGTTTTTTTTAACCAAAATTATTGCCACAATGATATAGCTCAGGAATGGGCTGAGCAAATGAGGAGTTTAATTGCCCTTGACTCTCTCTCTCTCTCTCTCCCTCTCTCCCTCCCTCCCTCTCTCTCTATTTCTAAAAGACCTTAAACTGTGAGTAGGGTAGTAATGTGGGCATTGATCCTGTTGCATCTTGTTTAACCCTGAACACTGCCTTACATTCTTTTGTTTTACAAATGTAATACTTTTCTTAGAGGCCAATGAAAAATTGAATAATTGTTGTATTTGAAAAATTCCAAACTGACAAACACTAGTCCTCTTCTCTCAAGGCTCAAACAGACAAATCAACTCTGAGCTCTCCACATATTATATGTGTTTTTACAATGTTCATATAATATGAAGCCAGACTGGCTCTGAATCCCTATGGCCTAGTATAAACAATCAAATAAAATATGAGTACTTAACAAAAGACAGAGATGACTGCAAATATATACACTACATTATAAATATGTGTGGGGAATTTTTCTAATCTGAAGGAGGTCCTAGAAAGGAATCTGGACTTGTCCTAACTTAATGAATGAACATTGCCCCCAGTTCTTTAATATAAACAAAGCCTTTGTAACTCTATATCCTGATGGAAAAGGACAAGATCTGGAAGTAGAAGGGAATGTAACCACATTAAAGCTGCTTATAGTTTTTGGCACTTTCATTTTTAGGTGTGCTCTGAAAATGACAACGTGCCAGTCATCCAAGCTGTCAGGCACCTACTAAAATCTGTTCAAAGAGCCAGCATAATTTACACTTGGATGAACACCTCCCAAGAAGTTATCACTGAAGAACTCAAAGGCTGAGGTGCAACTCATGGCTTGTTAGGTAAATCCTGTAATGAGCCAATGTGTGAGGAAATGGTTACAGGCAAGTATTCCGTCAAGATCACACAGGAGGTGAGACAAAGGTATATAGTCTAGTGTGAGCATGAAAAGCACCTGCTATGGTATTAGGCATTTCTTCAGTGCTATAAAGCTGTATGTTGAAAATTGTATTCTTCTCAAAAAACTAATGAGATACTTGCTATGCTAAATAGAGTCTTAAAAATGACATATTTGTTCTTTCCTCTTTCCTTGGAGCACTAGCAAAACAGGACTATAGTTTCTTATTTAAGTGGCAGACATACAAGAAGATATAGATGATAACAATAAAGATAGAAAAAGAAACAAAAGATGCCAACAGTAGTGGCCTGAAATATGGACAATACTGTATCTAAGAGAAAGTCCGCTTTTCTGCCTTCCTCCCATCTTCCTCCATTTTTGCCTTTGAGTAGTTAAGAGTCCTGGATGCAATATGTGGTTCATGACTTGGCAATGTGATAGGCTATTGCAGGCATTGAAAAAGAACCTAAGGTCCAGGGTGGTACCAGGTTCTCCTACACTTTTGACCTGTGTTCTTGCATGACAAAGACGCTATACTCCAGAGCAGTATCATGAGCCGAAAGAAGCAAACCAGAAATTGGGGGACCAGATCTCCAGATCTTGTCAATCGATGAAATTCCAGAGCAAAACAGCTTCACAAATAGCAGAATGCACAACTGCAGAACTACATCCCCACACTAGAATGAGCCCAATCACTTTGCCAGAAGGAGCAGATGGCTCTTCCCCATATTTGGGATGTTGTGGGGGCAAAGCTCAGAGGTGTGCTTATTTCATGCTGGGGCTAGTCTTCTGGAATGGTTTGAAATGGATAGTTCACTTGTCTCCAACTTTATTGACCATCTGGAGGAAATTCAAAATGGAGCTTTTCTGGAGGGCTTTGGGGATCTGACACCACATATTGTTTTAGGATATTTTGTTTCTTACTGAGACCTGTTGAGAATCTTAAAGAGGAATATAAATTCAACAAATAACTACATAAATTACAGAATAACAGAGTTGGAAGGGACCTTGGAGGTCTTCTAGTCCATTCCTCTCCTCAAGCAGGAAACCCTATACAGTTCCAGACAAGTGGCTGCCCAGTCTCTTCTTAAAAATCTCTAGTGCTGGAGCACCCACAATTTCTGGCGTCAAGTCATTCCACTGATCAATTGTTCTAAATCTCAGGAAATTTCTCCTTAGTTCTAGGTTGTTTCTCTCCTTGATAAGTTTCAATCTGTTACTTTTTTTCTTGCCTTCAGGTGCTTTGGAGAATAGCTTGACTCCCTTTCCTTTGTGGCAGCCCCTTAGATATTGGAACACTCCTGTCGTGTCACCCCCAGTCCTTCTTTTCATCAAACTAGATAGACCCAATTCCTGCAACTGTTCTTCATTGTTTTATCGTCCAGTTCCTAATCATCTTTGTTGCTCTTCTCTGCATTCTTTTTAGAGTTTCAACAACTTTTTTATATTGTGGCGAGCAAAACTGGATGCAGTATTCTAACTGTGGTTTTACTAAGGCTTTGTAAAGTGGTATTAAAATTTCTCGGCATCCTTTATTAATGGATGGCCTGCCATTAGTTCAGCAATATGTGGAAAACGATAATTTTTTTCATTTCTAGAATAGAAACCTTTTTAATTAAAACACAAATATAAGTTAAATCCAAATATGCATTAAAATAACTAATTTAGTATGGTCTCTTAGTGACAATGAGTGAAGTAGATTTTCACTGTCAGCTGTATATCTGGCATTATTCACAAGTACAGGCTTCTAAATTAATTTCTACTTCATTGCTCTATATGCTTATCTGAATGAATGGAAGCCAGTGCTGTGGTTAGCCGGCAGCAGGTGCAGATGGCTGAGGAGACCAATGACTCTGATGAGGGGCCAGGACCATCAGGGAGTGGACTGCTGCCTTCAGAGATTGGGGGGGCTGGCAGCAGTGATGAGGAGGTTCCAAGGAGCCTGTGCCAAGTGCACATGCATGAAGGATTGCTTAGAGGAAAGAACAATTACAGCAGCACAGGCGACTCGGGAGTAAGGCTGCAAGGTAATGGCCCTTCCCTCAAGAGGATAAAAGCCAGGTTTGGAAAAGCGTTCTTTGCAGACAGCAAAGAAGCTCTGAAGCTCAACTTATGGATATCTTAGTTCGTGTTTGGAGAATCTTGTAAATTAGTTCTTATCTCTGGGTTTTTGGCAGCATTGACAAATACCTTGGCAAGGCTCTTTCATTTCAGAGCTAGTTAGTGGAAAGCAGCCTTTCATCTGTAAAGGAACAGCATTCGTTATTAAACCTTAAAAGGTGGGGGCTGCTGCCTTTGTCTACTGTTTGGGAATCCAGTTGGGTAGGAACAGCCATTTACTTAGAAGGGGGAGAATTAAAAGAATGTCCTAGACTGATTTTTCCCCAGATATGCCACAAGAGTTAAGTCATGTTTCTTTAATATTTCTTCCAGATAACAAATATTTTGTGCCACTGAAATCAGCTCAAATAATAATAATAATAATTTGTTCATCCCCCTTCTGCAACAAAATTTCTATATTGTCTACTCACCTTATATTATATTTCTTGGCTTGACAGTAAAATGAGCAGAAGCTATTAAGCACAACTTTCTTTGCAACTCAATGGCAAAAGTCTACTAAATGCTGCAGAATGGCAGGGTAACAATTTCCTCCATCCAGACTGTTACAATTAATCTTTTTTTTTCTTTTTCCTTTCTCTTTCCAATTCCATCTTTTCATTCTCTAACAGTTATCAAAATGTTCCAGGCATTAGCAGCAAGTTCATGTGCCAATATTCAAATTGATCCAAAACAATCTTTGGTAAAGTTAGTTTTCTGCACTTTCCTAATATTTAACAAAAATTTGCCTATTTCATTGATTAGGGTAAGCATTTACATTTTGCACACCTGGATCTCCATATGCTCATTTTAAGACAAATAGTCTCTCATAAGTTAAGGTTAACTCCTCTTTTCCATGTAAAGTCAGTAGAAGAAAAGATGTCTTTTGAGATTAAATTAAATTTAATTAGTTCTTCTACCACTTGGTTAGAGATTTTAGAAGTTCTTTAGTAGTCTTTTTGAGGTGATGTTATTGTTCCAAAGCGAATAATGATAACAATAATTTGGAATAGACAGAGCTGTTGTTTTTAACCTTATAGACCACTCTTGTTCTTGATCTGAAGAAAAAAAATGAAAGGAATGCAGAGAAAGCTGAAGTATGCTGGACACACAGTTGCACACATCCCTGGGATACCTTAGTACTAAGATAAATACTGGAGGAGAGCAGAGAAAGTGGTAAGACATTCTATCTTTATGATTCCTTTCCTCAAGTAGAGTGTTCTGCCTTATGGAGTTTTGAGGTAAAGTCAGGCTATCTTCCCTATCTTATCTTCATCCATGACATTCAAGAGCATTCCATCAGGGAAGTAACTTCCTTGAATGACAGTTGAAAGCTGTTTATTTCCAAAGCTGTTATATGTGAATGGTTAAAAAAAAATCCAGAACATATTGTTGGTACAACATGATTTTTTTAAAAAATATTGAAATTTAAAAACATTGAACATAGTGATCTTTTTGACATATATCCCAGTCTTTACATTATTATATGAGCAAAATGTCATCAAACAGTATTATATAGTATTTATATACATATATACAGCTATATATATATATATATATATATATATATATATATATATATATTTATATTGTAAATCTTTGTATCAATTTCTATCTTATACATTATGTTGCAGTATAATCTCTTCTTACATTCTATTTCACATTTTTGACTTCCTTTCATATCCCTCCAGTGATAATTTTTTTTCCATATTTCATAGAATACTGAAGTATCTTGCTCCTTCAGTTCTAACATCAAACTATTTAACTGGGCGCACTGAAGAATTTATTTCTATTATTACTTCTTCATTCAGTATTCCTTTTAACTTCCATGTTTGGGCAATTGATAATCTTGCAGCTGTGATAATATGAATAATTAGCTATATATCTGCTTTTTAAAAAATTCTCATTTGTTATTCCCAGTAAGAACATTTCTGGTGTATAATTTATTTTTAGGTTTAACATTTCTTCTAACCATTGCCATATTTTGTGCCAAAATTCTTGTATTTTCTTGTACTCCCACCACATATGAAAATAAGTGTCCCATTCTTTCAAACATTTCCAGCATTTCGGTGATTGAGAGCTATACGTTTTGGCTAGTCTGGTAGGTGGGAGGTGCCATCTGCAGAAAATCTTAATCAAGTTTTCTTTATAAGATGTGGTTAATGTAATCTTTTTATTCCAATCCCAGATTTGCTGCCATTGATCCAGATTTATGTTATGGCCAAAGTTTCTAGCCCAAGTTAACATTGGTTCTTTCACCTGCTCCTCATACATCTTATAATCTAATAAATAGTTATATAATTTCTTTGTTTCTTCTCTGATCCTAATAATATTTTATCTAATATTGTATCTTGACAATTTATTCCCCATTCTTTTTTATCCCTTTCATATCTGGATTGTACTTAGAGGTATGCCCAACATTCCAGCGTTAAATCCTGCTGGTTAAGTTCGAGTCTTTGTTTTAATCTTCCTTTGTCTGTTATAATATTTTTATATGTGATTGCCTTTTTCTGGTTGTAGAGGTTTGGGTATGATATAGCTTCTAAGGGGGAAAGCCAACTTTCCATATAATTTTGCAATCTTATTTTGTTCCAAATTGAGATTAGAGCTTGTTGGGTTTTATGTCTCAAGAAATATTGATGTGTCGGATGTCTATTGGGTCATAAATATGCATGCCAGTCCTGTTGTAGGTCATGCCCTTCTAAGAGTAAAAGTCTTTTATTTTCCAAATTCATCCAATCCTTGATCCATGTTAAGACAGCCGCTTGATAATATAGTTCCCAATCCGGAAAACCTAGTCCCCCTCTTTCTTTCGCAGTTGGTACAACATGATTTTAACAGCAGTTGTCAAAGTTCTATAAACTTTTAAGCAAGTTGAACAATATATTTGCATGTCCTTTCATTTTTCAATTGTGATTCCCCAACACTGAAGATATTTAGTTCTTCTTTAATAATCAGGTAGTATTGCTTACAGAATACCAGTTTTGGAACGAACCATTAAACAGGGATGCATAACAATTTTTAGTCTAGGGTCATATCTGGTTGCTGAATTCCATACTGGGACCAGGTATGAACTAGAGAGCCTTGGTGGTGCAGGCTGTTAAACACCTAGCACTTAGCTCCAGCTGCCTGCAATTAGTGCAGGCTTGAATCCCACCAGGCTCAAGGTTGACTCAGCCTTCCATCCTCCCAGGGTAGGTAAATTGAGGACCCAAGATTGTTGGGGGCAATAAGCTGACTTTGTAAAAATGCCGCTGGGGGAGGGGCAAAAAGCCCTAGTAATAAGCAGGCATATACAATAGTATGAAGGCTATTGCTGAGCACATTGGGTTGTGCTCCAAAGACTGTAAACTGCCCTTGTTTTGTAAGACTCCAGAGAAGGGTGGCATATAAATGTGAATTTAAAAAAACTAGAAATGCTTTTTTTCCTCCCATTTTCCCTCATCCATTCAAATTTCATTAAAATTAAATCACCAAGATCCAATCATCAGTTACTATTACTTTCCCTACTTTGCTAAATAAAAAATTCAGTGAACAACTTTTGGAAATTCCTCAGGGATTTTCCACTTCCAAAATTTTTGGAGTTTGTATATAAACCTGGAGAATGAGACAGAGACCTCTCTCATGAGAGACCAATTACATAATTATGCAATTTAGAAATATAATTCTTTAAATTATGTTGCTTCTTTCTTCTCCACCCATTGTTTTTTCTTTGCAACAAATTGGTTTGTGCAATTGGTTGTGCTTAACTCAGTTGTGTGGATAAGATCAGATCCAGTTAAAATCATTATCTTGATGCACTTTGTCAAGTCAATCCAATCTCTGAATAATTCATTTCATTTCTGAATTGGATCATTGAATTGAGCCACTCTGATTCAAGTTGATTCAATTCAGAATAAAATAGCCTTTTCATATATGTCCTGAAGATGACCAAAATGCTAGATCAATTTGGAAGCATCCAATTTGTTTCAATAAATCGATCCAAAATGACAATCCAATTTGGAAAGCTGAAAATCATCTTCAAATCAAAACTGCAAATTGAATCTTTGCACAGTCTTACATACCTGAGACGTATAAGTATGGGCTAAAGATACTCAGCTACTTTATTTTTTCCATGGCATTAGCTTTTTTTTCTGCTAATTCAGGGACCAAATCAAAATTGTGCCAAAAGTTACATTACATAACTTTAGAACAATGTAGGTCTGAAATTGAAAAATAAAATCATAGGAAAACTAGAATTCCTAGTATAGAAAGGGTGCCCTCAAAAGAATGAGATATAACTTTTGGGTTCCATTCCTCTATTTTATTGAGCATGTGTGATATATTTAGTAGAATTAGGTGAAGGGGATCATATTTGATCACCCTGAGGACAATATGAATAAGGTCTAGCTTTGACCTAGAGAGACCACAATTTTTTAGGACATACCATCTGTGTCCATTGAAACCTTGGCCAACTCAAATAGGCTGGCCATTGAGGCCAGCTGGGGTGGTAATTTTCATAAAATGGACATCAAGTACAGAACTGAGATGACTAGCTCCCTTCTCGGAGACTACCGAACAGCTGTTGGATGGTAATAACTTCTAATCACCACCGACATTTGAACTGGCAATATGTGTGTACTGCTTAATGGGAGTTACACACGCAGCTGGAGCCGAGAGACTTCATTGTTATGCATTTCCATGTAAACTGTGGCTTACACTTAATGCAATGCAGACTTGAAAGATAATATATAGAATTTACAAAAAGCAGAGGAAAAATATGCATTTTGTTAACAGAGCTGTTTTTTCAACTGCAAGCTATGAAAATGTGTCATGGAAATATTTTATGGCAGTGGTGGGGAAGGAAACATGTTGGAGATAAACAAAGTAATTTTTTTTTCGAATGCTGTATATACATTTGTAGGTTTTGATTATTAGCTCTTCAGCAAGCTATTCAACACTGCAGGCTAAAAGTTCTCCAGAGGTGTATGTTTCAATCAAAAGCTAAGCTTATTTAAATAAATGAGCAATTATTATTTCCTTTTTCTTTGAGGCCTAATCAGAAATCTGTTTTCTCTGAACCTTGCCGCTTTTCTTCCTTTGTGGCTGGCTTACAATCTAATGGTTTATGCCACACTTGGTGAGAGAGTGTCAGTAATTTTAGGTCCTGAAACACAAGTCAGCTTTTATCACTGATGAAAGAAATCGTCTACAGTAGATTAATGTTTGTCAGACTTCCCAAAGAAACAGGCAGCCTATTTTTTTTACTCCTCTTTTTTTATGTTCCTTCTCTTTCATGTTCACATAAGTAAATGCATATTATCACACTTTTTTTTTAAAAAAAGGCTAAATATATCTTGAACAGGTCAAAAAAAAAGTCACCATTTGGAACAGGATGTGGAACAAACTTTTGTTCTGAACTTCTACATTCTGATGAACAAATATCCCAGGATTGTTTAGCTTTTTCCTTATTTAATGAGCAAGAACCCTGAGGCTTCACAAGTTCATATTACTGTATTTATAGCACCTAACAATGGTTTGAGGGAATAGTAAATGCTAAGCATCTTAGTCAACATTATGATATGAACTATGAACTACTATAATGTGGTCTAATTTTTTCCCCAATTATACCACAGATTTCGGAACAATCATTTAGAAAGTTTAATGAATTCAAAACAGAATGAGCATGGAATGGGAAATTGCATTATGAACCAGGGTTACTAGACATCCAGCAAAAGGAAAGCTTTTCCTCCTTTTTGTCCTCATTTACTCCACCTGGAAAGCATAGCCTTAAAACAAAACATTTTCTGATTTTTTGAGTATCTCTTCCTGATCAGCTTTTTTCCTAATAAATGCTAACCACAAGTTAACAAGCTCTGTTCTGTGGCTTTAATTAATTGATTAGTGCCCTTCGGCTGAATTTCCAAAGGTAAGTCAAGAGGCAACTGGACTTTCTTGTTTTTCTTTTTCTTTGAAGATGTTTTGCTTCCCATTCAAGAAGCTTCTTCAGCTCGGACTGGATGGTGGGGAAACTTCTGCTGACTTGTGCTGCTGTCTGAAATTAATAATACCATCTGGAGGTTTCAGCTGGTGCAGAATGCGGCTGTGCGGGTTGTGATGGGTGTTATGTATGCAGGTTTGAATGTCATTGGTTAAGTTTGAACTGTTCTTGTAAAATGTCAGAAATGATTGGTTTAAAAAGTGCGGGGAAATCCTGCACCCTGATTGGCTGGCAACTGTGGCTGCTGGCTATACGTAGCAGCCGCAGCCCAGCCAAATTGGGTCCGTTATGAGCTGTAGTCACTAATAAACTCTTCACTGAAGCACTCCGCGTCTGACTCTTCATGCAAATTTAACAATGGGAGTTTCCCGCTACTCCCAGGTTACACCCCTCCTGCGCAAGCTGCATTGGTTGCCGGTTGCCCT
Organism: Naja naja; assembly: GCA_009733165.1. Lineage (NCBI taxonomy): Eukaryota > Metazoa > Chordata > Lepidosauria > Squamata > Elapidae > Naja > Naja naja. Next base: position 169,924,883 of record CM019148.1, on the reverse strand, counting down.
CTGGGTGAGATTCAAGGTGTTGACATTATCATTCAAAGTCCTTCATGGCTTGGGTCCGGGTTATTTGCGGGAGCGTCTCCTGCCAATATCGAATACCTATCGCCCTGTGCGCGCGCACAGACGGGGATTCCTCGGGGTGCCATCCGCGAGAAAGTGTCGGCTGGCGGTGCCTCGGGGAAGGGCCTACTCTGTTGCAGCTCCCACCTTGTGGAACCAACTAACTCTGGAGCTCCGTTTGGCTCCTGATCTCCGCTCTTTCCACTGCGATTTGAAAACCTGGCTGTTTGAACAGGCCGGGCTGGACTGACCTCTTGGGGGGGGGTTAAATTAGTTTTAAATTAATTTTAGTTATTGGGCTTGTTTAAGTTTAATTCTTTTTTAAATATTTATGTTGTATTTTAATTGTGAGCCCCCCCCCCCCGAGTCCTTTCGGAGAGTGGCCGGCATAAAAGTCCAAATATATATATATATATATATATATATATATATATATATATATCCTGAATCAGTTACCACAGCGTGTTTGGCATAGTGGTTAAGGCACCAGATTAGAAACTAGGAGACTGTGAGTTCTAGTGTTGCCTTAGGCACAAAGCCAACTGTGTAACTTTGGGCCAATCACTGCCTCTCAGCCCCAGAAGGAAGGGCATGGCAAAATCTTGTCAAGAACTCTGCAGCAACTTTCCATAATCACCAAGAGCCAAGACTGTATCTTATTTTAAATTTGACTTTGAGCAAATTTTGCTTCCTTGTTGGAAGTAAATATGTGCTTTTCCGCTCTCTGCAGGGAAAAAAATAGTGAAGGCTCGTTAAGGCAAGTTACATCATATCCAGGTACTATAAAGCCCGCAGATATGTAACAATGTATTTGTAATAACACTGAATTTAATGCTCCAAAACATGGCAGCAAACATTCATTTTCAATTGAACCATGCGAGAATGGATTTAACAGATTCACTCAGCCCTAGCATCAAATCAGTTGAGAGGTTTGACTAATTCAATTTGTGTTGTCTTTTAATCAGTGAGACAAACACTTTATGTCTCAAGTTTCATTCCAGGTTCAACTATCTTCATCTGCATTCCCATAAGGATCAGGCATGATCTTTTCTGAGTCAACTGGCATTTACTGTTCTCACATTCCCTTTCCTGTCTCTTATGATATATGGAGGAGAAAATCCATTGTGAGTCACCTTCCCTTTCTCTAACTCCTGGTTTGTTGTTTTGTATAAGAACAGACATTTAACATAAACTCAATTTCTTAGCCTTTAGGCTTGCTGAAGAATTGATTAACAACAATTAAATTACATTTCTGTTATTCAGGCAAAACAAACTTAATTAATTAAATTAATTAATTAATTAATTTTCTACTGTATGCAGAAATTGACCTAAATCCTCTTTAACTTTAACTCTTCAAAAGTGCATCTGTTGAACAAAAGCAAAGTCCAAGATTCAAATGTAGAAAAGCTGGCATCTGGGAAAGAGCAGTCATGAAACAAAGGACCAAGAAAAAATATTGCAAAATGATCTATCTATAAGTGTAAGTCACTCTTTCATATATTTTTTTTTACTGATATTAAAGATGGGGTAAAAAACTAAGGTCAGGTAGTGGGATGCTGATGACATTTACTAGCATGTGATATTCAGTTTATTTGCTAAGCATGGAAAAGGTCAAATTTAAGAACGTTTAGCACATTCAAAACTATTGGATAACTAAAGAATAATAAAACCAGAAACCAGAGTACACCAACATAGCTTAGTGAAGCATTACTAAAACTAAACTAAAAATCTAAAGCAATGTTAATTATGATAGTTAGTACTGAGTGTTATCTGTTAGGTTGTATCTCATGTAAAAAGTGTGAATAGTTTTCTCCTACAATGAAAAGTGAAAGTACTTGTAATTGTTTGACCTCTGTTTTCCCAACTACATTTGCTGTCACCTTGGAAATTAAAGTAACATTCTGTAGTAAGTGAATTGGCTGTAATATTTCAAGAGGCACTGAGGACAAGGTTACAACTGAACAATCAAAACACTATTAATAAGAGGAAAATATGAACGATGCCTATGTTCTTTTAAGAAAAGAAAAAATGTTATGGGCCATTAAGCTGATATTCCATCCAGTTTCAGTTTGTCCTTGTGTCCCATTGAATCCAATGAAATCCATATAACTCTTTTATTTAATTTCTTTTGATCCCTAGTCACTGTTGAATACTGCTGGAGTTGTGTAAAACACTTATTGCTACAAGATGGGAGAAAGGGAGAATGTCAAAACTGATGTATGCTACAAATTTGCGCTACAAGAAGTTAGCACTGTAATAGTGATGCATTCTTGATCTAAGCTTCAGAAAAGACTGTGGAGGTAAATATGTCTATACTGACAGCGGCATTCTAAATTCCGCGATATATCATGGAAAGTGTTGATCCTGGAATGGGAAAGTCTGAGTTTATTCTTACGTTTACTATAATGCTTTCTGAGAGAGGTCAGAACAAACAACACCACTTTGTCATCTAACTTACCTCATGTGATAGATATGAGGTAGCTTGTGTACCTGTTCAAGATAGCTTCAGAGGTGGGGTTCAGCAGGTTCTGACCAGTTCTGGAGAACCGGTAGCAGAAATTTTGACTAGTTCGGAGAACTGGCAAATACCACCACTGACTGGAGATCTAACCCTAACCCTAACCCTTCCCCTGCCACGCCCGCAGAAACAGTAGTAAAAATTTTTTGAATCCCACCACTGGATAACTTGTATACCTGTGCAATTTGGAGGAACCTGTAGGATATAATATGACCAGTACAAGTATTTATAGGAGTTAAGCCAGCCAAATTAATGCTAAAACAATTATTTTAATAAAGTTAATCCACTTTTGTTACTATTACTTGTATCTATAATAAAACATTCTAGCTAACTAGAAGGTAGAACATGTCAATGGTACAGTTTGAGTTTGGTTGGCATAAGAGGGTTAGGAGGCCAGATCCATTAGAGGGTGAGCTAATAGAGGCATCCATATAGTTGGGGATCTGGTTTATTAGGGTTCCTGATCAGGCAAGCATTCTGTTTGCCTTCAATGTAATGAGAATCCCCATTATTTTCAGAAACTGGAGGCTGAAGGGTGAGCTTCATGCATGTGGAACATTGGCCTACTGGGTCAATACATGTTTTATTTTATTGTTGGATTTAAATTTTGCCTTTTTTTCCAGAATCTCCAGGGAATATACAAAGCATTTCCTCCCCACAACCCTGTGAGATGTGTTATACTGAGAGAGATTGACCCAAAATCATTCAGTGAGCTTCCATAGCAATGGGTAGTTTTGAACTTGGTTTTTCCAAGTCCTGGTCAAGCATCTTAATCATACTGACTTTCATGGGCAGTAATTAATTGCCTACATAAAGCATACCCACACTTGGGTTGTCTATAGAAAGCTTTGCAGGCACTGGCCTACCATTTGCAGAATCAGAAAGTCTAGAGGCAGCCTTGCCTCCATTAACTTTAAAAAACAGTTTCCAGAGATGCTTCTGGATGGGCCCTTTATCAGTTTGGAGCTCACTGAGCTCATTTCCTTCCCATCCATTATGACATCAATAATAAAATTGCTCCTCCTGCCTTTTGCTCTGGCCCATGGGAGCCATCTTGATTCAGTTTTGCCTCTTCCACTGGCCATTATCCCTGTTGGGATTGTTCCTGTAATTATTTAGCCTTTCATGGATATCTGCCCATAAAACCCTAACCCTAGCCATAACCCTAATCAGCCTCAGCATAAAATATATAGATGATACATGGCTTTAAGAGATCAGGACATACTGATAGTCTCCTTCTTATCCCATTGACCAAAATTAAGGCAATATTTTTTCCAAACATTTTGAATGTTGAGTTTAATTATTGGAATACATATCAATGTAGTTTGATGAAGCTCTGGATTAACCTTTAAAAGGTAAAAAAAAAACCCTCTTGTGTTTTGTATGTTTGTTTAAAGAAAGGATTTTAAAAAAAAAGCTAAGAACTTTAATTTCAGGGCTAATGAAAGGATCAATTAGAAACAGAAACATGATCTTAAAATAGTACTAATAGGATAAGGCCATTTTGAAGTTGATGAAATTGATTCATTGTATCTGAACCAGGATTTTAGAAAACTATAGCAGAAAAGGAAGCTATAAATTAAAAAAAATACAGAGAAAATAAAAATTGCTCTGTTGATTCTATTGTATAAATATCCCATGAAAACCAAGGAAAAACATCTTGGCTACTCCACACTCAATGTCTAATGTGCAACCAGCTATGAAGCTATGAACCTGAAGTATGAATCCATCTGCCTGTGAACAGACCCCAGATTACTAGTGATACTGCAGGCACTTGTTGCTATCAATATAATCTCATCTCTGCATGGCATGCCTTTAATGTCTCATTTTGAAGTAAAAGTAAACATGTATGTTTCAGCTATAACTAGTTTAAAGGCCTTAAGACACTTTGCCAGGGATCATCACCTGTGTTTTCCACCTATGCCATTTTTCCTACTGATTACAACAAGGGGGAAAGGGTAACTAAAACAATCACAGGGGAAATGTACCTGGTACAAGGGAGCACCAGGCAATGTCTTCTTTACAATGTGTGGGGGGAGGAATGCTGTTGAGCTCTGTTTATTTTCAGGTCTAGCAATAGCCAGTCTTGGCAACTCTATCTGTATGTCTAGAACTCCAGGGCTGAATGAATGCCTTCCATTCTTCCTTATCTCTATCTGATCTCCATGACTCTCCAAATTCCATTCCTTTCACAACAGGGTCCCTATCTATGACATCAATTCAACTCTTTCATGGCTTATCTTTTTGCTTTTCCCTCCTACCTATGCCATACTTCATGAGTTCAAAATGCTTTCTTTCAAACTACTAATTCTTATCACTTGATCAAATCATATATCCTAGCTTTATTCTAATTCTGTCCTGTAAAGACCTTCCCTACTCCTGATTTGACATATCATGTGTCATCTTTGTAGATCACCCATAAAGTCCCAATATTTGCTTTAATTTTGAGGTATACAGATTCGGCCCATTGGAGTGATACATGCTGTATTGGGTTTCTTGTGTCTGGCCCCTCTGAAAACTTGTATCTCAGTGTTCAACATGTTATAGGACAGAGTGTAGACATGAGCAATTACTAGCGATTCAGATACATCTATCTAAGCAAAATATGATTTCATGTTCTGAAACAGCATGTATATTCCAGTCCTTTTGCTGGTTTGTATTACTTTGGAAAAACTATGGTCATAGCCAGATATTTCTTTGTTTCCTGAGATTCTTTGCAATTCCTTTTCATTCATTATCATCATTATGTTCATATTTTTCAAAGAAAATGAGTGTCTGACATACTCAGTGCAGTACACAGTGAAATAAATAGGAAGTTAAGAAAGAAAAATGAATGAAGAGTTGGGGAGATAACACTTGTATCTGGACTGTGCCCAACATTGCACAGAGTAGAATGCTAGGAAAATGATACAAATCAGGCAAGTAGGATATGTTTTAAGGTGTGGGAGGAAAGTGGGAGAGATAAATATCAAAGAATGGTAAAAACAGGATAGTTTTGTTTAATGTGGATGTTCTTTTTCCTAGATGACTTTTCTCTATTGCGGAACAAATAATGGGCAATTTATGGCATCAAAAAACCAATTTCAGTGGTAAAGCATCTCATTTCAGGTTCTATAGATGTAATTTGTATCTGGAGAACAGTCAACTGTTTTCATTAGAAATTTTGAAATTGATGGATTCATTTTTTTAAAGCAAAGCACTAATCTGAATTGGAATAATCTGAGAAACCAAATCCAAATGATGCTTCAAATACAATGAAAGGGCAAATCCTAATGAAATGATGAACCTAGAGCTTACTAGAGTTTTGGGAAAGTTTGAAAAAGTAGTCTGAACACAGCATTTTGAGAGAATAATGTCATTATGTCCTTTTTATAATGCCCAGGAACATCCCATTCAGAGGTTCTGACCAGTTCTGGAGAACCAGTAGCGGAAATTTTGAGTAGTTTGGAGAACCAGCAAATACCACCTCTGACTGGAGATTTTATAGTATCCTTCCCCTGCCACGTCCACAAAGCCACACCCACAGAACTGGTAGTAAAAAAATTTGAATCTCACCACTGATCCCATTCCCAGACTGTAGAGAATTGAAGAACAGCCCAAACAGTCCTGAGATATCTTGGCCTCTGTATATGTATCTTTCAAACTTGAGTGTAGAATAACAGAATAACAGAGTTGGAAGGGACCTTATAAATCATCTAATCCAACCCCCCACCCAAGCAGGAGACCCTACACCATTTCTGACAAATGACAGTCCAGTCTCTTCTTGAAAGCCAGTGATAAAGCTCCCACAACTTCTGAAGCCAATTGGTTGATTGTTCTCACTGTCAGAAACATTCTCCTTATCCAAGTTGAATCTCTCCTTGATCAGTTTCCATCCATTATTCCTGGCCTTCAGGACTTTGGAAAATAGGTTGACCTTCTCCTCTCTGTGACAGTCCTTCAAATGTTGGAACACTGTTATCATGTCTTCCCTGGTCCTTCTCTTTACTAGATCAGCCAAGCACAGTTCCTGTAACAGTTCTTCATGTTTTAGCCTCCAGTCCCCTAATCATCTTTGTTGCTCTTCTCTGCACTCTTTCTAGGCTCTCAACATCTTTTTTATAGTGTGGTGACTAAAATTGGATGCAGTATAGAAAGAAAACCACAGGTGAAAAAACTTCATAGGCCCAAGCTACAGTCTAATCCTTTTATTAGGTATACCAAGGAAATGTTATAATTACCATCAAGCTCTAATTTTTCTTCTTTTTCAAATAAAAAGTCAAACTCAACCTAGAGGGGGTTCTTTTAACATTGCAGGGTCAATCCTTCCATTTAAGAATTGGAACATGGATTGGAATGAATGACCCCCAAATGATCCTGGACCAATTTCTGAAATCTCTGATCCAGTCCTTGAAGTTGATTAGGTAGTCTCTGAAGAACTCTTATAAAAAGCTTATTAAACTTTAATTCAAGTTTGACATCATAAATATTGCTTTGGACTGAATTTCATCTTCTTATACAATTATGCAGGTTCTTTTTAACAATTTAACAAAGATGGGGCCAATTGGTACACAATAAGGAACAGGCATTTAAAAGCTCACGCAAACATATGCAAGAATCCATTGCAAATTAGCAGTTCAAGTAGAAAAATGAAACAAGTCAACTCTGTTGCTAAAGTGTATTTCCGTGCAGAATGGACTGCATTTTAAGAATGCCAAAATCTTAGAGGATTGCATAAACTGAATCTATTTTAATCAAGAGCTCTGCCAGTAAGATGTTTGACCTTCTTGAACCTGAACAAGGTTTCTGGAAGGAAAAAAAGACTGCTTCCAAATTCCTTGCAGATTAAGGACAAATAGCCTTTTGCTTGTGTAAATCTCTAAACATTTAGGTTCTCCTTAACTACAAATCTTCTGATTGTTGACATGAGTGGGCACCGAGCAATCAAATAAGGCAGCTTAAATTAAGCATTACAACTAATATTGATTAATTTTTCAGAATAGCGCTGAATCAAAAGTTATGCTGTAATTCTCATAATGAAATAAGATACACATTATATTTCTGCAAACTCCATAGAAGGTGTATGGTAATAAAAGCTTTAATTGGCCAGAACCCATCTTCAGTTACTTGAATTATAGAAACAGACTCTGGGGGATATCTGGGGGATTAGCAGCCTTCTGCGCTTTTTCAAAATGTATTCATAGGATATATTTAGAATAGAATACTTTATTGGCCAAGTGTGATTGGACACACAAGGAATTTGTCTTGGTGTAAATACTCTCAGTATACATAAAAGAAAAGATACATTTGTCAGGAGTCGAGAATCATAAGATACGACACTTAATGATAGTCATAGGGTACAATAAACAATCAATCATACTAGGAAACAGTCAATATAATACAATATATAATATAATATAGGATATATTTATTAACTCAATCGGTTCTTTATAAAATATCTGGGTTTCATTGGTTCAGACTATTAACAGTTTGAAGAAGGTTATACTGTAGATATTCTTCATGTATTAGTAACAGAAGTTGTGTAACCTACTTATATTACATATGACAAATTCTCCTGGCAATCTTATAAATAAAATGGAAGGATGGGGTTAGAACTGAGTGGATCTCACTACAACTCTTTACACCATTGAATTTAAATAATCTGTTTTGGAAAATTATCAGGAATTGACAAACTATAATGTAAGGTTGCACTATGTTTTAAAACATCTTTGTTACAAATTGTGAGGGAGAAGACTTGTAAATTGAGTAGCACCTTTGATGGCAATGGCCAATTAATCAATATTTTTTATTGAAAGGGTCTAAAAATTGGGGGAAATCACCAAAAGGAGTCTGACACAATTAACTCTACTCTTGGTCTGTTGTCCATTTTTCTTAATGCATATAAGAAATTGATTCAGTTCCTGTTATTAGAGCTTGGTTTACTACAGCAACCTATTATAAATTTAAATTTTCTCTTTCATTGGATTGAGAAATATTGCTTTGGATTAAAAAATGGCACTATAGCAAGAGAATCTTACGATTAAAGCTAAATATAGCCATCATTCTCATATTAAGACATTGCCCCCCATTACTATTTAATTTACTCTAATATTATTTTTGACATATGAATAGTTTTCTTTAAAATCATATACTAATTTATATACATATACAAATATACACTTTTTTTTCTTTTCTCTTGTCTGATTGTTTTGATTTTGTCACTGGTTTGTTTTTCTTTTCAGTATATTTTAGTGTCCTTCTATTTTGTAAAAATATTACTTTAAAAATACCTAAAATATCTCATAACTTCATTCCATAAGAAGTTGTATAATGTAATGTGATCAACTTCAGTAAAATCACAACAGAAATAGATAAATAGCCTAGCATTATAAAGTGCAACAACCAAAAGCACATATTTGATAAAGAAGACTGAAATATCCAGATGTTTAACATAATAAAAATGTGGGTGTCAGGTAAAAGTTTTGGTCAAAGGGTCAACCTCTAAGTTTCAGAAGGGAGGCTGATGAGGATAATTTTAGGATAATGATTATGTGCTATCAAGTTAGCATTGAGTTTTAGTAACCATATCGATGATTTTCTCCGTGACAATCTTTTTCATAGCATGTCTTTCAGGTTTTCCAATGGTGCAGCGTCTTCCTGTAATCACCTTACTACTGGTTTCCTCCCACCTTTTCCAGCATTATAGACTTCTCCAGAGAATTAGATCTTTGTATGTCTCCAAAACATGGGTCTATCCTGGAAGACAGCTGTGAATCAAAATAGATTGTTTGCATTCAATTCCATGCATGCATTTTTACAAAGGAATGTCTGTATATTTCTTATCACGCTAATTTACAAATAGTACCCTGTTTCCTAACTTTGCCTTTGCTCTTTTCTTCCTTCTTGCAGCTGGTTCAAAACCAAGACTTGGTACTCCAAGCAGCCAGAGAATCTGTTGCTGTTCCCGAGAGAAGAGCGGGATGACAATTAGCCATTGATCCAGCTGCTAGCATCATGACAAGGGAACTCCAACTCCCACCTCCTTGAGGCGATTGCTCTAGGGGGAAACCTTTGAACATCACCGATTCTCAGAGCTCACTGTTTCACTGAATAATCAGGCTCAGCAGAGCCTACTTCTCAAAGTAATAATAAGAAACACACTCATACGTACACCGGCACACAGGAATTGCCTACAATTTCTGAATCACTTGGAAACTGGGATTTCATTATTCTATAAAGAGGCAATATGTTTGAGCCAAATCTTTAAAAAGCACAAAACTTTGCATGACTTCTAAAGTTCATTATGCTTGGAGCAATACCATGAGCATTATTATTTTGTTGATGTTTTCAGAATAATTGAAGCCTAAATCTCCAGGTTTAAAAAGGCTCAATTGACATCTAATCCTAGGCCAGATCTAACTCTGAAAACTGATTTGTTCTAATCTCCCAGGGAAGCTCCATTCAGTCTTGTATGCAGTTTTTAGGTGCGGGTACAAGATTTATTTCAGCCAAAACATCTACCTACTCTCTGGTAATGGGTGAGATAAGAAATCTTCCTCTGGAAAGTGAGCAGGGAAAAGCTACTTGTTACTAAGCTTGTACCTAGTATAGAGGTACTATAGAGTCACTATAGAGACTTGAGCAATGTGCCTCTTTTTCAAAGTTGCTGTATGAAGTACCACGGGCTCTTCATGCTGTTTTGCCCATCAGTGATTTTTTTTTTACAATTGATAACATCCTGTCAGCTGTCACATGCTCCCCCTCCCGCCTCTGGTTCAAGGTTAGGTTTATCAACTGATGGTTACCCCTGCAAATTTTTGTATCCATATCTTAGCAAGGATATCACACTATTCTATGGCATCTAGTAGGCAAAAACTATTCAGTTATGAGAGTTTAACATTAATTGCAGATGAAAAGTGAAAAGAAAAGAAAAGAAAAAGTTGCAGTATACTAACTGCAAAACTGCCTAGGGCAGTGGTGGCTAACCTTTTTGGACTCCTGTGCCAAAAATTGTGCACGCGCTTGCATGCTCGCGCTCATGTGCCAGCACCTAGAAGGCAATGTGTGACCCCCCATGCCCCCTATGCATGCACGTGCAATCCACACACACCCCACACCCTGCCATCCCCTTACCTGCACTGCTCCTCACAGCTGATTTTTGGTGGGTTTGAGGCCTTTTTCAGCCTCTCAAAGGCTTGAGGAAGGCTTCTGCAGGCTTTGCAGGCCAAAAACTAGCCCCATTTCATTACTTCCTGTTTTTCTGAAAATACTGGAAGTGATGAAACAGGGCTAGTTTTTGGCCTGCAAAGCCTGCAGAAGCCTTCCTCAAGCCTTTGGGAGGCCAAAAAAGGCCTCAAACCCACTGAAAATCAGCTGTGAGGCACGCACATGTTCAGTGAGGTAAGTTTGTCTGCAGCTCACGTGCCGGCACAAATGGGTCTGCATGGCACCTGTGGCACACATGCCATAAGTTTGCCATCACGGGCCTAGGGAAAGGACAGTGGGGCAGAAACTGCTGAATACCACCTCTGAGCCAGAGGTTGGGAGATAGTCCCTTCCAGTGAGAAACCAGCATACTGCAAAATCTACAGAATTCTAGTCCTGCTAGAATTTTAGTTGACCACAGCTGGGCTGAAATAAAATTGCCTCAGCTGCCTGGCATTGTTGAACTATGGCACCAATTCATGACTGGCTCCAGAACTCCATTGGCATTGCCTTCAGGCATCCTTGCTAAATTAATCCTATCTACAAATCCTAAAGCAAGTGTAGAGGCTTTCTCTGTGGATTACTTGCTGTAACATAGTCTCATGTGCTTTCTGTAGAAAAAGAATGGGGAGTAAGGCCAGCCAGTCTGACGTATTCCCTTTGATTTATATCTTTTCAAATTTGCACTCCTTACACTGCAACGTTCTATCTCATAGTGCAAAATGATTAGAGAAAGAAATGATGTGTTGGATAGAGGTCATCAGGGCCAATCTGGAGACACCTGTTAACCTTTGAAAGATGGAGGTCAACTGTGGAGTTCTGAATAAGAAATGTGTAACTGTAAGAAAGGAGTATATAGTAAAATATTTCTTTATTCCTTGGACTTCTCTTTCTGGCCAATTTCCAGGTGCGAATGAAAAATGTCAGAAAGCTTGTTCAAACCTTGACCCTCAACTAACTTAAGGGGCAACATTTTGCAGGTAGACATCATGACATTTCCGAATGTTCTTGCTGCTTTAGAATGGCAATCTGAGATTTGTTAAATCACTGTATCCACTGAAAATATGTTGTATTTAGCTCTTGGATAATGAAATATTTCTTTTACTGCTGGTAATCCCTTTTCTTCACCTCATTAGAAATAGAAATCACATAAATTGTCTGAGGATCTGTAATGAAAAGAGCATGACTTAATTTCATTTAAATGTCATGAATAGAAGAAAAGCAAATACTCAGTACAGGGCAAGGCAAGCTTCAAGATTCATCCTAGAAAGTAAGGCTTGGAAGAGATATAGGAAATCATCTAGTAGCCTTGAGCTCCTTCAAGAAAGGTGGTATATAAATCTAGCAAATATTATATTTGCACTCTAGTAAGTGCATAATAGAGAGAAATTCTAATTATCTTGACACTATTCTTCTGCCAATGTAGCCCAGAATTATTGATGATGGTGATGATGACATGCCATCAACTTGTTATCAATGCTTTGTGACCACATAGATAGATCTTCTCCATGATTCTCTTGACATTTCAGCACTTCCAACATTGCTACAGTAACTGAGTCTATGCACCTAGCTGTAATCATCCTCTTCTTTTCTTCCATCTTTCCCAGCATTGGCTCATTATCCAAAACCTAGGTTTTGACATAATGTGTCCAAAGTAGGATAATTTGGCCATTTGTGCCTCTAGTGAAAGCTCTGGATTGATTTGTTTTGGTTTGTTTTTCTGATTGTGTACTAAATGTTCAGGAGTCTTCTCCAACAGCAAACTTCTAATTGTCATATTCTTCCTTTTTTAGTTCTTCAAAGTCCAATTTCTATGTCCATGGAATATCACCATGAATACCATGGAGATTTTGTCAAGTACTTGTCCTGAAGTCAGGATATGTTACTTCTGCCTGATTCATGGTCAACTATGGTCGCTCAGATTGGTTTGGCATGACTGTCTTCCAATATTTGAGGACCCATCCTACTGAAGAGGGAATCAATCTATGGAAGCATCAGAGTATCTGTAAAAATACCATTTGCTTGAAAGCAAGAACTGGTGAGACCACAAAATAGGCAAAGAAATAGAAAATGAAGAAGCTTAAGTTCTCTCCAGTCTCTTTTGTGTCAGAAGCAGAGGTGGTATTCAGCAGGTTCTGACCAGTTCTGGAGAACCAATACTGAAATTTTGAGTAGTTCAGAGAACTGGCAAATACCATCTCTGACTGGCCCACCCCATCTATTCTTGGCCTCCCGAGTTCCAGTTGATCAGCTGGGTCTTCTTTTGTTGCCCTGCGCAGCAGAACGAAGCTGGAAAGCAGGTTAGTGGGTGGGGAGGGAATGGAGATTTTACAGTATCCTTCCCCTGCCACACTCACCAAGCCACATCCACCAAGCCATGCCCACAGAACCTCTAGTAAAAATTTTAATCCCACCACTGGTCAGAGGCATGATTTAAGGCACTTCTGGATTGAAAGGATTAGCCAGTGACATTACCATTGACCAGGGGACAACCATAGGGGCTCCTTTAGTGTCCCTGTCAAAGAGCTGGAGTGAATGATAGAAGCTCACCTCATTATGCAGCAGCACTCAAGGCTTGAATGAGGGTTTGCTAACCTCTAATCCAACATTCTAATTCCATGAGCCACCGTGCTCCATGCTAAAGTGCTCTGAGATTTTAGAATTCAAATAAACAAGCTTCTGCCACACAACATCTCAGATTTAACAATTGTTAATAAGAAAGACAAAAAAAATCTGGATTGGGCAAACTCTGAGAGACAGTGGAGGAAAGGGAAGCCTGGTGTGCTATGGTCTATGGTGTCACAACGAGTTGGATATGACTTAAAATAGAAGAACTGAAGAAAAATGCAAAATGCAAAGACTGCAGATAGAAGTAGTACAACCATGGCAAAAGAAAGCAAAGGTAGGACAATAGTAAGATGTGCCTTGGGTGCAATTCCAAAACAGCTGGAGCATCACTTGAGCAACATCTGCATTGACAATATCAGTCAATCTATCAGTCAACTGCAAGAGGCAGTTTTACGTGGAACAGCTTAGGTCCTATGATGATACCTTTAACACCATCAAACAATAGCATCTGCCTATCCTTAGGACACAATAGGTGGATAAAAATGCCAAATCCAATCTAAACATCTGGCTGACTGTGCCACCAATGATAATAATAATAATATAGATCTTTGCATGAATGTTCTGCTGCAAACAAGCAATTATTTAATTAAGGTTAATGTAATCATCAAAATAATGAAATCAAGGTACAAATAGATGATTAAATCTTCTGATTGTTTATTCATCATAACACTCATTAAAAGTCATCATAGCATCTTGAAATTTAACTTACCTGTTTAAAGTGCACAATTTTTCACAAACTACCAGATGTTAGACTGCAACTTCCCAAACATGCTGGTCTGGGACTAATAGGTCCAAGAGCAACAACTTTATAATGCCCTAGGCCTAATCCTTCTGAAATTTTCTTAGCTTTGCATGCTTCACCTTGAAGTGCTTCACATCATAAATGCCCTCTAAAGCATTATATTGAGGTGACAAAGTCTTACAGCTTCTTCCAGTATTTGCAAAAGCTGAAAAATACAAGTGTGTCTATTGGAAGAAGTAGTTACTCTGGAGAAAGCATCATTGTTACTGTACTTGTAGAAGTGAGGAAGCAAAACACTTCCATCTTCAACATAATTCTAAATTAAGCTTGGAAGAGACATTAAATAATGGGGTATTAGGTAATGCATGATGTGGAAAATTGCCAGATGTTTTGAATGTTTTGCTATTCAAGATGGAAAATAAATATCTGTTTAATAAGGGCGCTTCCTCCAAACCTGAAACTGAATTTCCACCTTATCTTCCACCTTATCTCTCTCCCTACCCCAGCCAGCCAGCTAGCATGGTTTTATTACACTGTTTACATAGCAAAAAAATTGCCTTTCAAATTATGTACAGTACTATATGTGAACGTATGCATTATCTACGTTAATATTTTGCGAATAAGTAAGTACTTTTTTTAACAAAAGCCCTTTTTCTAACACAATCCTTGACTGCCAGTTGCACATCAGATAGATAACTATCCCATAGATTCTATGTTGGAATCTGTTCTTAATTTGTTCTTTGTAACTTGCAGCAAGAATCCTACATTTTAAATTCGCTAATGGTTCAGTCATGCCATGGATGAAGCTTTCTACGTTTAGTTGTGCTTCGGCTACTTGAAAGGTAGGGAAATCTCTCTTTCTGTATTGTCTAATAGTTTTGAAATATTTCTCTTAAGCAGTGGATAAGAAAATGTACAACTAGTGGAAAAATAATATTCGAAAATTTTGTTATTGTGGACCATATTGCTTTTCTTGCAATTGCTGCTTTCTAAGACAAAACTGAACCAACCCATTATACTATTTCCTTTTTCTCTTTCCCCTCATCAGTATTTGCACAAGTATCTTATGAAGAAACTGGGGGAAAGCTCAATCCTACTGAGTCTTAAAACTAGTAAGATAGCTGCTTAATTTGTTTTTTTTAAATCTTCCAGCATTGCACATTTCCAAGGAATCTCATATCAGTTGGCTTGTACCTTTTTGCATATACACAAAGTATGTCAATAAATAACTTTGTAAATTTAAGAGCTTAGAGTTATGATTAAAAGTAATTTATAATCTGTTAGCTTATAATATTCATGCTTTTCAAGATTCAATTGTTTATTGTAGACAGTGTTTTATTACTTCTTGCTGCACTAAGTGTAAGTATAATCTCTAAGCACATTGCAGAAATAAATTTCTGTTTGTGGAAGATATTCTGCTTTGTTCAGAGCAATTTGTGCTAGATGGCCTAAAGTTCAAATATATACTAGATACCAAGAAGACAAGATTTTAAAATTTAACAGGGTGGGCCATAGGATAGGGGCAGAAAATGATCAGAAAAATATCGTTGGAGCCATTCATTCTTCCTATTAGCTCAAAACTGAACTAAAAGATGTTAAGGACTTTGGGACATGCTACAAATTAGCAATAAGTTTTTGGGCTCAAATGCTTTCAGTGCTGATGTTGTGATGGTGTCTAATGCTCCCCCTGGAGTAGACAATGAACAGAGCAAACAAAGTGGTTCATACCTCTTCCCTCAAGAATCATACTGCTATTTCTCAGAAGCTGCTATTAGAGTTCATTGCCTCACATATCTAATGGCAAAACTGATCCTGGATCTCCTGACTCACTATTTCTACTTTTCTATAAAGGAATGGTCAGACAGGAGACTTAACAAAGGGTAATGTCCAGCTCAGTTTGCTAAGTCAGTTAGGTATGATGTAAATGCGTTCTATCCAAGCAAATAATAATAGATTCAGAAAATATTCATCAATATCATCACAGTATTGATGAATATTTTCTGCACAATATTCATCAATACTGTGCAGAAAATATAAATACTGTGATAATTAATACTGTTGGGTAACAAATATCAATATAGATATTAATACTTAAAGTGATCTTGTTGTACTTAGAGAAAGTACTTCCAATACAATCCACAATATGGGAAGAGGAATTTTAGTTCCTTCATTTCTTATATCAACACACCAACATTTGCAAATCGCTTCATGATTATGACATAAAGAATTTCAAATTTTAAAAAAAGTAATTGAGAAAAACCAAAATTGACAGATTTATTCAATTGGTCAAAACGTTTTGAGGACTTAGCTCTTAAAATCCGATTTGTTTACTTCTTGAATGTCTCTGGCTTGAATCTCTGTTTATTTAACCCTGGTTGGCATACTGAATTAGAGTTTTCACCAATTTTTCTGGCAAGCTCCTCAGTTTAAAAGCCAACATTATACATAAGTACCATGTTAATTATGCAAAGCCATATCAATCAGCCTTCTTGAAGCGTTCAACCAGCTCTTTACTGACATCAAATAATGGCTAGATAACATGATTTCATAAAGTCAAAACTCCATTCATTCTATAAAAAATAAATTATAGGATGTCTTATATAAGAGGAAATATTTTGTATTTGTCATGTTCTATTTGATTTATCAGTTTGTTCATTTTTATATCTTGTTTTGCTTTACCCAACATTCATATTTGTCTTGTTTTGTAGCTATATTAAATCTCTCCTCTCTCTCTCTCTCTCTCCCTCTCCCTCCCTCCCTCCCTCCTTCTCTTCTCCTCTCTCTCCTCTCCCTCCTCTGTGTGTGTGTGTTGTATATATTAAGGGTTCCCAATCTGGGTTGCAGAAATGTAGGCAGCAGTTAGAGTTTGCTACAGAGCTGTGGTGGCACAGTGTTACTTCCTGACTACATCTCTTGCTGTCACAATCTTCCAATAAAAGTTTCCTTTTGAAACGACTTTCATTTCAAGCATTCTTCTTTCTTGAGAAGACTGGCAAGGCAGGACCTTATAGCCAGCAGGGTTGAGGCCAACCTAATTCTAGAGGGATGATGGGTACTATGGCAAAAAAGCCGGTCCTATGGGGTTCCACCAGCTGACATTCCAATGATACCTGTAGCATGTCCCTCCTGCTAGATTGGATATATTACTGGTAAAGACAATCAAGATGTTAGTTCCATTAGCCTAAGGTGACCAGATTTCAACATTGGTAAAGCGGGACACCATTGACTTGGGGTGGGGGGTGGGTCTTGATTAAAAATTTTCATGTAAAAATTTGCATTATTTGCATTAATTATAAATTTAACAAAAATAATATAAAACTCATATCTTGGTGAAATAGCCACATGGCCGCCGAAAACCGTATATTCCCTTCCCGTTCTCCCGCCATTCCCAAGCTTGTCGTGCATTCTTTCCAAAAATTGGGACTTTTTTAAAACGCCGCGGGACGTGGGACAAATTGTTAAAAATCGGGACTGTCCCGCCAAAAGCAGGACATCTGGTCACCTTCCATTAGCCCCAAACCATATAGAGCTTTAAGGTTAACTACTGAAAGCTCAAATTGCAGCCAGAATGAAATCAATGAAGCTCATGGAGCAGTGGTGTCACATGCATGGAATGAACGGCATAATTAACTGAAGTTTAATCTGCTGAAACTTCCAAATGTCTTCAAGAGCAACCCCATGTACAACACATTGCAGTAATCCAACCATGGGATCATAAGGGCATGAGTGACTGTGATCAGCAACTATGTTGAGCACACATGTGGCAGAATTTGGATGAATAAGGACAGTAGTGAATAAGGACTGTGTCAGTATTTATACAAAATGTTTCTGACTGATCCATATTATTTGTTGCTGAGAACATTTGAGATTGTTCATAAACAGCCCTTTCATAGTTACAAATGTACTCACAAGAAGTTTAATATTCTGGCACTATACTATATGACATATTCCTTGGGGCAACAGGAAAAACCAACATAACTAGCAGGACAAATTTTAAATACATTCCTTACTGAATTATGAGTGTCATGTTTCATTATAAATTAATTTATGACTGCTTGCTTTAGACTTCAGC
The DNA here is from genome assembly GCA_009733165.1 of Naja naja. NCBI lineage: Eukaryota > Metazoa > Chordata > Lepidosauria > Squamata > Elapidae > Naja > Naja naja. Next base: position 169,906,682 of record CM019148.1, on the reverse strand, counting down.
TCCATTTCCTTATCACAGCAGTTATTTTGCCATGAACAGATGATCATTAAGCAGATTGTATGTGTGATAGATAGATAGATAGATAGATAGATAGATAGATAGATAGATACTATAGACAGACAGACAGACACAGACACAAACATGTATATATTCTTACATAAACTATAATCAATCAAAATGTGTGTGAGAATTGTGTCGTTGTTCTGCTATGGATAATTATTTTTCAGGGCCCATTCTCCATGCTGCAATTAATTTGAAAGAATCATTAAAACAGTTGCTAAGAAATATTTACTTTGCCACTGTATATAAAATTTTCACAACTCTCAAACTCATAGCATGGCAAATATGCAGTGCATTTATATTACACATGCAAATATAAATAATAGGTTGTTTTACAAAGTAGTTTGGAAAGAGTGCTTTGCTTATGCCACCAAAGTTTTTTTAAAAAATGCCCAACCTTTAACATACTCCCTGCTGGAGGCTTCATACACAACATAAATAGGCCCTCCTGCCCAAATTTCTGAACTTACTGAATGCATCTGGTTTGTCACTGTATAACCAAAGAGCTGGACTAGAATAAACATTAATTTGAATCAGCAGAGTTCCCCCATTCTACTAAAATTGCCATATCTTGGCTCCTAAAAGGACTATAAGATGCAGAAAGTAATTCAGAAAACATTCACTTTGAGGCCACTTAGCGGATCTCTAGATATTTGAAATCTAGATTTAGTAATATTAATTCTAGCTCCTGCAAGATTCCAGAAGAACTGTGATTGGGACGTTCTAATGAATAGCATATAGTTTAAAGTTATCTCCATTTGTTTTGTTTTGTTTTGTTTCTAATATCACCATATCACCTGAAGTGAGACAGGATAAGACTGGGTGATGGAATGTGGATCAGAAGCAGAAGGATTTGGACATCTATAGGCAAAGCAGGAGCAGGAAGGAAGTATCTAAACATATGTGAAGCTGTCTAGATATAAACCTGTGACTTATATACTTGCACCTGTGACTTACATACTTGCACCAAACTTTGGGACTCTTCTGTGTAAAGATAGAATTTTGATCATGATGTCACTGCAGGCAACTTCTTAAGAGTTGTGGAAAATAGAAGTTAAAAAATAAATTGTCAGCACAATAAATTCCAATGTCAGAGGATGGAGTTAACTCTATCTGGCCTCATATATGTGTAAGAAGCTTGTTCAGAAATGACAGCATGAATGTCTCAATTCCATAAACCAGAATGCAACTATAAATCAAAATTATGAACCATGAAGTCCAAGTTCATTGCTATTGAAATTTTCTGAATTTCTGCATTCAATTATTAAACAGCATAAAATGCAGAGGTACTTAGAAAGGGTCTCTAGGTGTTACCCACCAGCACCTGAATTAAAACTCAGTAAAAAGTATTATGACCCTTTATAGACTAATAGATACATTGTGACATAAACATGCATATTATGACAAATCAATTCATATTTAAGGCAGCCTTCCCATCCTAGGGTTCTCACAATATAGTGAGCATGCCAGTTGCAGAAATCTGGCCTGCCAAGAATAAAAATGTTGGAAGAATAAATTCAGGTAATCTTAAATGCATTGGGTTGTGGAAAACTGCTTTAACTTTTGGCAATATCTATTTTTTGTCTTATTTGTAACAGACTTCCCTTTCCTCTAAGCATACTTGAAACCATCAGAAACTAGGACGTCTGTTTTAAAAATAAAGAATCAAAGCAAAGGAATACATTAACCTTACTCTTTCTATACAATAAAGAAATCCCTTCAGCATGCCAAAAAAGCATGAAAATTATTACTGTATTAGAGTTTAATAGGCCTACTGATAGTCCTCAAATTGTGACCATAATGGAGCCTGCCAATTACAGTCATAAGTCATCATGGTCATAAAGTGATCAGCCACGTGATTGATATGATTTATCACCTTTTTTATTATTAAGTGAACCCATGATGCACTATTGGCCAATTTTGCTTAAACCTAGAAGTAAATGCCAGGTTTTTTTTGAAAAGCAATCATAAACCATCGTCACATGACCATGGAACACTGCAAACAGCCATAAATATGGACTCATTGCTAAACACCTGAAGTGTGAATATATGATCACAGGGGAGGGTGACTGTCAGAATTCTGAATCTGAGTTATAAGTATCCCCCAGGTAGGTCCATCATAATTTTAAACAGTTGGTAAGTGATCAATCATAAACTGAAGACTATCTGTACTCTTAAAAACCACAACAGTAGATGGCAGCAAAGAAATATAACATATTTTTGTTTGCTGCCATCTAGTGATCACCATGAACTTTGAAACCCAGATGTGATAGCTCAGGTTTTCATTGTTAATTTCACAGAATTATAGGACTAGAAGGGGTTTGCAAAGGGTGTTTGGAAGTCTTCTAATGTAATCCCACCACCTCCACAGAAATTTATTCTTCTCTTCTAAGACTGACCAACTATTAATTTTTCTGTAATGCACAGTCATTTGGATTATCCAATGGAACATAAGTACCAAGCATCTTGTTAACAAGAAAAGTTTTCAGATAAGTGTTACAATTATGTAGGGGTGTGCAGTGGGTGGGATTCAAATTTTTTTACTACCGGTTCTGTGACTTGGTGGGCATGGTGTGGCTTGGTGTGTGTGGCTTGGTGGGCATGGCAGGGGACGGATACTGTAAAATCTCCATTCCCTCCTGACTCCTGGGGGAAGGATACTGCAAAATCCCATTCCCTCCCCACCCCACTAACCTGATTTCCAGCTACGTTCTCCTGTGCAGGGCAACAAAAGAAGACCCAGCTGATCAGCTGGGACTCAGGAGGCAGAGAATGGATAGGAGTAGAGCCAGTCAGAGGTGGTATTTACCGTTCTCCAAACTACTCAAAATTTCTGCTACCAGCTCTCCAGAACTGGTCAGAACCTGCTGAATACCACATCTGAAAGTGTGCAGTAATGCAGTTAAAAAGAGCCATTTCCCCCAAACAAAACTAGTTATATCAGTGATAAAGTGAAATACTAAAAGAAGGAGAAGGAGGACAGGACAGAAAGAAAAGGGAAGCAAAAGTTTAAATAGTTGGATTCAAAATCCACTTCTGTTTTGATGGCCAGTGTTTTGAGGACATGATATATCAAATTTCTATTTCCTTATTTTGCTAACTCAGAGAGAAAGAGTTGTGTCTTGGTGCCTGGAATCATAACAGTGTCCAATATTTCCATCCAGCAGAAAGCTTCCAATCTCCCTCTCCCTTCTGGATATTTTCCTGTCATTCAGGAGGACCTGTTTTACTCTTTGAGAAATGGCAATGCCAATAAAGCCCAGAAGGATGGGAGTTCAGCCTGTCTCCTCTCCTCTTCAAGATGTGACACATAGCTCTGGGTAATAGCAGGCAGGTGCAAGTTGTACCATACGTGATGTGACACTGCTAATCAAAAGGAAAGGGAACAACGTTCATCTGCTGCTTAAGAAATAAAGAAAGGAAGGGGGTAGAAAGCTTTGGGAGACTGAAATTGTCCTTGGGCTCAGATTACAACATGAGAGTGGAACATTTGTCTGGTATAGGAGATGACCATTACCAAAGATGATCCCCTACAGTCTGCAGAGGTTTTGGACTCCAACTAGTATGAGCAAAGGCAAGGAGGCAAGAATTCTAGAACTAGACTCCCTATTCCAGAGCATTATCAACTCTCAACAATTATATATCCAGAGAATTCCGGTGGCATTTCTGTCAAAGACAGACCACAGACCGTGATCATGTGTGGCCTTGATCTGTGCTTGCCCTGTTGGAGGCACTGGAACCATCTGACCCACCTTGTAGGGATGGGGGAAGAGGGGGAGACCACCAGCTGGGTTGAGGGGAGCCGCATCTCCCCTCCCTGGCTTGGTACTTACTCCCCTAGAAGACAGGGAGAAGCGGCAGTTTAATGGCTGCCCTGAAGACTGGAAGCTGCCAGAACCTAAGTTTGTGCTGGAGAGTGGAAGTGGTGAGTGGCATGTAACTGGATAAAAGACTTTGAATATTTTTTTTTGAAAACCCCAAAAAGCGGAAAGAAAGAGTCCTCGCTTGGAAGAATGATAGTGGTGAATGGAGAATAAGAGGAAAATATAACATAAAGGAAAAGGTAAAGGAAAAAACTGGAAATAAAAGAATTATATGAAACCAGAGATTAAATTTGAACTAATATACAGAATTGGACATTAATTAGGCATTGGATAAAATGCTGGACTTATTTGAAATGGATAAAAATTAACATTAATACTATGGAAAAGAGAATTTAAAAAATCTTTGAAAAGAAAGTGATATAGAGCACCACCTAATGGTTAAAGATTTTCCTCTTTTATGGTTTTATGGAGAATTACTAGTCGCATAAATATTTGAAAGAGAGAAGAAATGGAATAAAAGATTATTAATACAACAAAAACCCCACAAGTTTTTTTTAAAGAGGGGACTATAGTAAAATATAAAGGAATACAATATTTTGGGACTGTTGGAGGTTGACTGTGACAAGAAAACAGAAGAAAGAGAATGTGAGAGAAACAGAAACTTTTGGCAAGGACTATAATAAAAAAAATTGATATTTAATAAAGAAATGGAAGAAATAAGCAAAGAATTTAAGTCGGAGCTGCAAACTGTGAGAGGTATGTTAAAAGAAAGAATGAAATTGCTGGACACAATGATTAGTAAATTGCAGCTTGCAGAAGAACAAAGAAAGCTCAGAGATGACCAGTCAGCAGAGGGAAACAACAGCCCAGATGAATATGGAGAACAAGGATCATTGCCAAAGGATATAAAAGGATTTAAAATAGAGACATTGACAACAGAGACAACAAATAAAAGAGATAAATGCTCCCAAGTCTAAGGAGAAGAAAAAGGAATTATATAAGAAGAAACCTCAAAAAAGAGAACTGGAAAGGGTGGGGGAAAACATGGCTGACAGGCAGAGGGGAATCAAAATAATACCAGAAGGAAAAAAGAAGAAAGACCGGGGAAACTTAGAAAAGGGAAAGCTGGCTAAAATTAAAAGAAATAATAAAGCTGAAAAATTTAGAGATAAGGGTTAGGGATTCTATAAGGGGGATACCACATGGAAATGTATATTGCTATTTAGTCTAAAACTTGCTGGGAAATATTTTAGGATTGTATAACTATATATATGTGTGTATGTATGTATGTATGTATGTATGTATGTATGTATGTATATATGAATATGAATTATGCTGTTATAAGCTCTTTCTTTGGAGGATTAAAAACAGGGGAATGGAAATGAATTAAAATATATAGATAAACTTTGGCAAAGTGGAAAGGAAGAAAAAATATGATAATTAATTATTATAAGTAAAGTGAAGAGAAAATGAGACATATTAAGAAGTTATTTTAGCGATTTACTGAGGAGGGATACTTTAAAATATATACATTTTAAAATATACAGTTGATTATTTAATGGATATTAGAAGTTTACAATGAGAGTATTTTATTATGATTAAAGTAGGGGAATGAAAAATACCATGTGGATCCTAAATATATTGACTTTATTTTACCTTTACTAGATTGTTTATTATATATCCGCTTAGAGAAAATTAAGGATAATAATGATGTGTAATGTAAAATAAAATAGGTGGTAAGCTGAAAATGGAAATAATAGGGGATAAAGAATTGAAAACCTGTGTGGATGAAATGATATTGATATTGAATTAATGAATTGAAATATGAAATGCAAATTTATTTATTTTTTTAAAGATGAGTGAAATGAATAATGATATGAGATGATATTATATAAGATTAATGGAAATGAAAGTATGACTATGTACAAGTGTTATAATCTGGAATCATGTTGCTCACGTGAAGAGATGTGTAAAATTAAAAAAAATAAAAAACATTTATTAAAAAAACACCAATTATATATCCAAATAAGAAATACAGATTTAAGTGACACCTGGACATTTAGATTTCTAACCTTCACACTGAATTATTATGCCCTTCAAAACATTTCAACTTGCCAGTTTTTTTTAAATATGCCTATGGATGTGATCAAAACAAGCATCTCAAGTTATATATATTAAACATTTATCCATAATTATTTATGCCAGCATAGCCTTAAATGTGAAAAGCTATTACATCCATCAGGAAATGCATCTGCTAATGCTTTACTTTAAACTACAGATACTCTATATGCAGTTCTTTTAGTTTAGCTGATATTACAACCTGAGTTATAATAATCCACAAAGGAAAAGGTAAAGCTAAATTATAAGTGAGAAAGACACAATCAATTCAAGTTAGTACAAAGTCACAAGTCAAGCTAACATTCAAATGTTCCTTTAATCAAGGGAAACCAAGTGTGTCTATCCAGCTTTGCCATTTCTCCCATTCCAGAAAAGGTCTCAAGATATCCTCCAGCCATTAGTTGGGATTCAAATACACCCCTTGGCTATTTTGAGTCATTCACCTTCTTTTATCCAATCACAGATTTTTACCAGGCATGGCTGTAAGGCAAAACACTAGTGACAGTCCATCCGCCAACAGCAATCAAGGGTTAGAAACAACAGTAGAGCATATCCACAAGAGCTTTTAACAAGAACTCTCAGCTTGTCTTGAATTGTTCATTTACTCCTCAGTTCCCAATGATGTCTATCTGGTTTTATATTTTTCTGGGATCTGGTACTGCACCTTGTAAAGTTTATCACAAGCTTCAAGAAAAGGGGCTGCATGGCTGTGATTGTTAGTAAGATTTGAATGACTTCCTTAGGCATAATGATACAAAAATAGAATTTTGTTTGCTGTATTCATCAATTTCTATTTGCAATGTCCACTGAAGAATGCAAGGAGAGGAGGAGAAAAGCTCACCCCTGCAAACAAGAGGGCGGTGGGGGGGGGAGAAATACCCATCTGAAATCCAGCTTATCCTAAAATAAAACAAAACATCTCAAATTAATTTTTATTTAACATCCAAGCATGAGCATAAGGTTCATATCAAATTTTCCACAGCCCTGTCACCATTTGGATCTGATCTCAGGACTCTTAAGACACCCAAATGCAGAAGTGTTGAAAATCCTGGCTGGAGTATATTGACAGCCTAGAGTAGGAAGGAGGAAGAAGGAGGTGACCACCTCTGCATATGGCTTTTGGAAATGCAATTCATCTTTTGCTTTATGAGCACCAAATTTATCAACAGCTTGGAGTCATTAAAAAGAGACATCTATCAAAAACCTCAGATGTCCCACTGACATTGTGTAAAATAAATCATGAAATTGTCAGCCTCCTCTCCTGTTGAAAAGATCGTTGCCAACCATCTTTAAACCATGGAAATGTCTAGTCTAATGAAAAGAATGTCTAGTTTCATGAAAAGAAGGACTAGGGGTGACATGACAGGAGTGTTCCAATATCTAAGGGGCTACCACAAAGGAAAGGGAGTCAAGCTATTCTCCAAAGCACTTGAGGGCAGGACAAGAAGCAATGGGTGGAAACTAATTGGGGAGAAAAGCTGACAGTTAAAACAATTAATCAGAGAAACAACTTCCCTCCAAAAGTTGTGGGTGTTCCAACATTGGAGGTTTTTAAGAAGGGATTGTACAACCATTTGTCTGAAATGATACAGGGTTTCATGCCTGAGCACTGGTTGGACTAGAAGACCACCAAGATCCCATCCAACTCTGTTATTATTCTATTCTATTCTTCTATTCTAAATAATTACGAGCGGGCAAAACTAAATTGTAACACCCTCCCCCCACCCCTCATAGCATCTTATTATCAGGCTGATTCTGAAATGAGAGGCAATAGAAGGGAATCTGAGTCAGGCTGATTTTTCATTAGCTTTAATGGCAATGGCAGAGCATCTGGCATTTCCAATATGCCAGCATTAAGTGACTAGAGCACTGTCTATTAAAATAAGAGTTAAGAACTTCAATAGCTCTTCTGTATGAAGCTGTCAGTTATGGAGGATTCTGTGATGGTGACATTGATTTGTCCATTCCAATGGAGGGGCAGGGGGAAAGTAAGGAGTTTTGTGCACAGGGGAATGAGAGAAGAAATAGGTTTAATTAATCTTAAATGTCTTTGCACTCTGAGAATTGTAGACCTGGAAGAGTTCCTGTACTAACATGATTAGCAAATATTGACTTTTGAGTACAATAATAATGTGTCATCCGAAACCCTTGATAAGTAACTTAAGTACTTCCTTAGCTTGTGCCTTATTAAATTAGATGGGGTATACGGTTGAGACACATTATACAAAGCCTCACAAATGAGAAATCCACCCTAAAGATTTTAACATTGATTAAAGGAGAGAAATGTTACAATCAAATGGAATTCACAAGGCCACATTCTCATCTCTGTGATATTTAGGGTCAAACAACCGGTGACAGATCAGCTACATACATTTTGCTCTCACAGGCTTAAGATATTTGCAGAACAAATGCAGAGCTGAACTGAGTGGGAACAGCTCTGTTTGCTTGCCTGTGTGACTTTTCTACTTACATACAAAGCAGAGGGGGGGCTTATTGATACAAGAACAAAAGTAATGTAAACGCAGCCTGAGCTCTACCACCACAGAAGTTTTGTAGTCAGCCTTGTTGTGTCATATAAAGTGGCCAGGTATTCTCTTTCAGACATGATAGCCCTCTATATGGAGGGCTTTTGTTCAAAAGCACTTCTATTGTACAATGAGGCCACCTGCTACTTTCCAAAAAGTTGTGATCTATAGCAAATGCTTGATAGCACAATAAATTGAAAGGAGTTAAGAGAGTTGTAACTCTCAACATTTGGAGAACCCTGTTGCTGTTTCTGACTATTTAACAAGGTGCTAATTCCAAATCAAATCTAAACTGAAACAAAAGTTTTAAAATGTGGAAGAAGAAGAGGTTTTGAAAATGTTAATCATTCAGATTAGAGATGCTGAAGAAAAACACAGTATAGTTTTAACTCCTCATCGTGAAATAATCTCTGACCAGGTAGCCTAGATCACAGCCTACTCTGTTATGGTCACATATATTAGGTTCTGTTAGTATTACAATAGTATTTCCAAATTTTCATATATAAATAAATATGTGCTTAGTTCTAGCTATGTTGACATCTTGTTTTATGTTGTTTTCTCTGTAGCCTATCAAACTTGATCTTAAACAACAATAAAAACCTGTACAAACTGCTTTAAAACCTATTGTGGACTTGGAAGATGTAAATTTATGAAGTCCACAGGATGACTTTGTGCCAATCAGGTTAGATAGATTGCTACCCTAAGGAGAGAATTAGGGAAGTACCCAGGCCTTCCACCTTGAGCTTCCAGAGGATAAATTCTATATAAATGCAATAAATAATAATTTAAAAATAATTATAGTTTCCTCATTTGGTAAAGTACTGAAAAGCAATGAATTAAAATCAAGAGTTCTAGTCCTGTCTTAGGCATGAAAGGCAACTGGAGAACTTTGGGACAGTCATACCCTCAGCCCTGGGAAGAAGGCACTGGCAAACCGCTTCTGAATATGTTGCCAAGAAAATTGTGTGGACTTGTTCCTGCAATCATTATGAGGCAGGACTGATTTGATGGCCCATAGCCACAACTTCTGATTGAGTCACGTAATTCCTCTGCTGAACCACACTGAACCTACTCCTTGATTAATGGCATCTGGTGGATTGAACAAATAAAGAAAACATACCCCAATAGGGAAAAAATGTTGTTTTTATCATCTTTTTCTTCAGACTTTCCCTTTTCCTACACATTCACAGTCTTATGAGGTGAGAGCCAAGTTAGAGAGAAAAATAATAAATTAATGTGATCAATCGTTGTTATGAAAGCCAGTGTATATCAGTCTCTCTTTCTACCATCACCTTAACTTACAATATACAATGGAATGAAGGCTATTGCTGAGCGCATTGAGTTGTGCTCCAAAAAATAATGTAAGCCGCCCTGAGTCTCTGGAGAAGGGCGGGGTATAAATATGAATAATAAAAAAAAACTTCCAAGAAAATTTTATAAGGATTCCTGGGTTGATAGATGTGAAGCAGAATATTTAACAGATCTAAATTTAGTGCTATTTGTGCATCTGTCCCTATGCATGCACACAATTTTTGTATTTCCAGCATATTGATAGATGTTGAGAGCTGTAAAAAAAAGTGCTTTGTTCTAAGAGGTAATGTAATATCACATTATACGTATCATATATTTGATAGTTGGAGGTTGGTCAATCTGAAATAGCAATGGATTTTCCATTTAACTTGTCAGTAATTGCTTAATTTCCTGTGAGATAGATTTGGTTCCTAGAGATAAATTATTCCTTCACTTTATCTGGCACTGGAGGAATCTTGCAATATATTTTTTTTAAAGTGAAGGTATGAGAAATTTGCTTTATCACTTACCAAACTGTAGTGTTTGCTGATCCTGCAAAGCAATGACATGCTCATTTTTGAGCAAGACAGTAATGGACTGATGGACAAGGAAAAGACTTGATCAAGTTGCATTGGTAATAAAACGGACATACATTTGGTGATGAGGACTGATCCAAGAAGAAATATCTAGTGCTTGTTTGGCCTCTTCTCAGTTTCCTGATCAAGTGATCTAGACCTAGTGCTGAGCTCATTTCATCTAAACCCATATGCTCCTCTTTCTGACATTGTGCCCAGATAATATGCTAAATGAGGATTGGCTGCTAAATCAATCAGTTGAGTCTGATAGGACAACATCAGTATGGATCCAATTGGGAAAGTTCTAAAAGATGATGCCTATTTCACTGATATCTGTAGGATTTTAGCATAGCTTAAATGAACATGTAGTCTTTATATTTTGTACAGTAAGTATCATGAATTTCACAGAATAACTGTGGTACACATTCATTATTTGTGATGTTCTGACAGATGCAATCAATCAATAGATTATGGATGATAGCCGTATAATTTTAGTTTTATGGAAGGCTAACCAACACAGATTGTCAGGAGCTTTTGAAGTTAATGCACAGAAGGAAATCTTTGCCACACTTGTGTGCCTGTGGATATAGGCAAGCATCATTCATTCCGCTCCCTTCATAAGGTTTAACTTAAAAATGTGTACACTAAGTCAAGAGTTAAAAGATGTGATCGTCTTTTCACTGAAAACTGACAGATCTTATGGTATTGATTAGTTTTCCAATGGTTTTGCAGCCTGGACATCATAGCTTGGAGACTTCGGAATGGAAGGGGGGAAAAATGAAAGCTGCATGGCTGGGAAGGGAGAAAAGAGAACTTCAAATGTCATCAAAGCAAATGGTCTGTGAATGTTTCTTCCAAGCTACTCATTAGTTGGCAACATATCTTGCCACAAAGGTTGTAAAGAGCTTTTCCTGGAGGGGAAGGTATGACAAAATGCACTTCTTGGCAAGACACTTTTAGCTTAAATTGCAGGCCACATTAATTCTTGCTTGAAACATGAAATTAATTAGAGGTTTAACATCTTTTGTGAAATTTTGCCAGAATTACTCGGATAGTCCATTCCCACCACTCCTTTTTATACATTTTGCCAGGAATAGACCTCAGGCCTTTTCTGTACTCTAATGAAATTACAAATTGACTTGAATTCCAATGATGCTTGACTAAAATGAAGAAAATTAAAAATGACTTGGTTACAAGGTGATGGTATCAGCTGATTATTGCTGAAAATAGCTTCCCAACTCATCATTGATAGAATAGATCAAGAACAGAGGTTCACTGCCTCATTGGATGTGGGCATCCTGCCAATGACTTGGAATCTACTTCTGATCTCATTTGCCCTTCCAGTCAAGTAACTGCCATAAGTAGAGTTGTAGTAGGATTCATATGCCACATGAAAAGAGCTGAAGTTTGAATTTACATTCAACTTGTGCTAAATAATGGGGTTTTGTTCTGACAAGTGCAAATACACTTTTCTTCTTACATCAGCATTCTAATTTTTCATATGCCGGTTGTACATTATGCAGTATAGGCACCTCTTTCAGAAATCTATGGGATTTCTACCAATCTAATTGCTTTTTTTTCATTCTTTTAACTAAAAAAATGTTAATTAAGAAGCTATCAAGTTAAAAAATAAATCATTACCCTTTACCGTCACCCTTATTTTCAAATTTTACCTTTGAATCCCACATTGATGGGGTTCACTAATGTTATTTGAAGATAAAAAATGGTAGCCCAGGGATTTGAATATATCCCCATCTGTTCCAAAACAAAGGCAAGCTGGAAATAGTGACAATTTTGGGAAACTAGAAGAAGTAGTAGACAGACTTTTTATAAATAAGTGCTTTGTCTCTTGCTATATAAACCAAAACAGCCATTTGTAAGAACCTTTCCAGTATGCATTTAGAACTCCAAATGTATCATAAATGTGTTTATTATGTGAAAAGTTAGAAGGGGTTCATTTCTGTTAACACACATACACAGAAAAAGAGGGAGAACTTCTGATATATTTTCTTTTACTTCTTTAATAAGCTTTGATGATTGGAAGAAGTTGGCTTAAATCATTTTGGGTAACTGGTAATTTGCTTTTCTCTCTGTCTTTTTTTTTAATAATGCTTTATTGAATTTTTTTCCATTTATACATATTACCAATAGTTATTAAACAGTGCTGTGACATTATACATACATTTATGTGTCCTATCAAAACTTACTATGCATAATACTTTCATAGCCTCTTATTTATTATATACATTATTTACAATTTCTGTGTTTATATCTATTATCTATCCAAATAAACCATGTTTCCCATACTGCTTGTATTCTGTGTCTGTTTTCCTTTTAGTTCCATAGTTAATTTATCCATTTCCACACACTCTAAATTTTTTGATTATTAAGCCTTCAGGTGGTATAGAATTTTCCTTCCAGTACTAGCATATGAAATTCTTGCTGCTGTTAATATATGTAATATAAGATATTTTATCTTCCTATTATAATTTTTTTATTATTCCTAAGAGGAATAATTCTGGGACAAAATCAATTTTGTTTTTAGTTAACTCTTCTAACCACGTTTGAATCATTTTCCAGTATTTTTTCACTTTGGAGCAAGTCCACCAAGAATGAAAGAAGGTACCTTGTTGTTCTCCACACTTCCAACAATTTTGTTTTAAGTTTGGGTAAATCTTAGCCAGTCTTGAAGGTGCCAAATGCCAACAGTAGAACATTTTATGTTGGTTTTCCTTATATGCTGCTGATTTTGTTATTTTATAATTCACATTCCACATCTTTTCCCATTCTTCCAGATCAATAGTATGTCCAATGTTCCTACCCCATGCAATTATCGTTCCTTTCACAATTTCTTCCGCTCTTTCAAACATTTCTAATAAATGTTTATATAACTTTGATAGTAATTTCTCATCTGGACCAGTCAAGATTTTATCTAGTGTTTGTACTTCATTATCTATTCCAAATTCCTCACTGTCTTTTTTATGTCTTGATTGAATTTGCAATCCAGTTTTATTCCCTGCTCTTCCAATTTCTGTCTGCTCTTTAAGTTCCCTTCATCAACTAGAATTTCCCTATACCTAGCTGTTTTCTCAACCTCCATTATATTGGGGTGGATTACTGCTTCCAAGGGAGATACCCAGTTTGGAATTTTCAAATAATATTTATTCTTTATTTGTTTCCATGATTGTATCAGCACATTTCTTATTTTATGTCTATAAAAGTATAGATACGGCTTGTTTTCTTTGTCACACAGGAAGGCATGCCATCCTCTTTGTATGTCATGTCCTTCTATGGTTAATATTCTTTTTTTCCTTAGATTGATCCAATCTCGTATCCATACAAGTATTGCTGCCTTATGGTATAGTTCCCAACCTGGAAGCCCAAGGCCACCTCTGCTCTTACTATCCTGTAAATCTTACTATCTTGTAAATCTTTATTCTGGCTTTTTTGCCTGCCCAAACAAATCTTGTGATTATTCTATTAAGTTCTCTAAAAAAATTCTTATCTAATTTTGTTGGAGTTGTTTGAAATAAATATAAAATCTTTGGCAGGACATTCATTTTAATAGTTGCTATTCTTCCTAATAACGATAATTGTAAAGTCCCCCATTTTTCCAAATCTTTTTTAATTTGATTGAATAATTTGGTTTAATTGTCTTCTTTTATTGTGGAGCACTTTGCTGTTAACCATATTCCTAAATATTTAATTTTTTGTGTGATTTGTAGTCCCATTACTTTTTCTAACTCCTTTTTATTTCTAATTGTTACGTTTTTCACTAGCATTTTGGTTTTGTCTCTGTTAATTTTAAATTCTGAAATCTCTCCATATTTTTCTAATTCCTCTATCAAAATTGGGCCTGATTCTAGTGGCTCTTCAATAAAAAAAACCAAATCATCCGCGAATGCTTGTAGTTTATACTCTTCTTTTTAAATTTTTGTTCCCTGTATTTCTGAATTATTCCTAATTTTTATGAATAGTGTCTCTAGTGTCAAAATAAAGAGCAGAGGTGACAGTGGGCATCCCTGTCGGACTCCTTTTGTTATTCTAAATGCCTTCGTTATATCTCCATTTATTATTATATTGGCCTTTTGAGAAGAATAAACTGTTTCTGTTAATTTTTCAAATCTGTCCCCAAACTTCATTTCCTTAATTTGATGTACCATAAATTCCCAATTTAAATTATCAAATGCTTTTTGTGCGTTCAGAAAGACAAGGGCCACTTGTCTTCCCTGGTTGCATTTCATAATATTCTAATATGTTCATTACTATTCTAATGTTGTCTCTTATTTGTCTTTGCGGTAAAAATCCATTCTGATCACTATGTATAATTTTGTTTAAAATCCTTTTTGTCCTTCCTGCAATGATACTCATAAACATTTTGTAGTCGGCATTCAAGAGCGATATTGGTCTATAATTTTTGATTTGATTAACATCGGTCATTTTCTCTCTGTCTTATGGCAAGGTGGTTTCTACTTCTTCTGCAGTCTCTGAACAATTGGCAGCTTATTTGAGAGAAGCAACAGGAATCTCCCATCTGCTGTTCTTTCCCTGACCAATGCATTAGGCCATAGCTGGCAGGAGAATTCTGGGAGTTGAAGTCCAAGTCTTAAAGTTGCCAAGTTTGGAGACCTCCACATTAGGCAGGTCAATCACTCATGTTTCACAATATCTTCTGCCTATTTATTACATTAATTACATCTACCTTTCCTCTAGGAGTTCAAAGGATTTTTTTCATCTCCATAAAACAAATCTATAAAATAGGTTGGATGGAAAGAGAGCAGCTGTTCCAATGACTGCAACTGATCACCAAGGTCTTCCCTTTCCAAGTCCAACAGTTAATCAGTGTCCTCCTAGCCCTCCTTAATCTCAAGAGGCAGGGGGTGCTGAATTTGGGCTACACAGCTCTTCAGCAAGTGGCAGCAGGAGACTTCCTCATTTTTGTGTCAGAGTGAGTGGTGGGAATTAGGGCAGGTTCCCAAAAACTGCTTGCCTGGCGAGCCCTTTCAAAATATTTCCCAATTATCTAATACTCACAGCTTTTCTGAACCTTATGTGAGTATTTCATAATTTCTTTTCTACCGTAGAGAAGAAATTTCTGTATTAATTTCTACTAAATTATTCTAATTCAAATCTGGCTCAAAGACTAGAAGAAAAGCCCAAACAAAACAAACCCATGGTTCCTTTTTGGGAATTCCCATAACATAATTGGATTTCATCCAAAAAGGTATTCTGCTCTTCACTTTGGTTTCCTTGAGGTCACCAAGACCAAGAGTGGGACTGAAGTGGAATTTCCAAAGAAGCTTTTGAATACTTTGAAAGCTGTAATAACAAAAAACCAACATACAGTCATCCCATTTCCCCACTACAACTTTACTTACTGGATTAGTCCTTTTTAAACTAAGATGATATCTTCTCTGTCACTTCCCTTAAATCAGATTGTTTCAGGGCTGTGTTGTGAAGATGCAGCCTAAAAGGTGCAGTTAGTATCAAGCAACATTGCAAATAGTAGTTTACTGCATTGTATACACCCTATAGGGCATTCTGAAAACATTGCTAATAAGAGTTTCCTATTTTTAGGGTTCCCCATTTTCTAACATTTCTAACATTTAATATGCAAGCACTGCATGGCTTTAATGGAAGCTGCATGGAAGCTGAAGATCAATATGCAATGTCTGTGGTGCTGTAGTTGATAGAAAGTTCTGTTAAGAATACAATATCATCTATCTATCTATCTATCAAAGTTATACTGCATCTTTCTATTGCAGACACAACCACAAATAATACTGTTAATAACTAAAATAATTGCTGAGCCAGATTCAACTCCTGGTAACTTAATTGGTTTATCCATGCAAATTCCTTGGTATAATAAAATGTCTAGTTCCTTACTTGTTTGCTTTTGTTTCCCAGTTCAGTCCACAACCCTAGAATTTTCTGGTGATCCTTCTACTTATTAACCAAGAGTGATCCAATGTAGATCTGGCTGATGTTGGCCACCTCCATCTATAAGGATCACTGGAGTAATGTAAGCATGTGTCCCTTTAGATGGTTTTGCACTACAATTCCTATGACTATTTTCATGGGGACTTAATCTAATGTAATATTTGGCAGCCCACACAGATCCTCCATTCCTGCCCTAGTCAACCGCCACTTCTCTCATCCATCCCTCAGAGTTGCTGAATGACTTATTCAACTGCATTCCTTAAAGCACATTTAGCAAATATCACACATCAATTGCCTTTAAAAGCCACCTGAAAGGTTCAATTTAGTTTGAAAGGTAAACTGTGGTTTATAAATCTTGAAAAACTGCTGAAAAGTCAAGGTTAAAAAAAAACCCACTCCTAACTTTGTAGCAACTCTGATTACAATATGAGGATAGATTTGTTGTAGTAAAAGCAGGTTAAGAGGCTATAATATAAAATAAAGATCACAATAAAAACCATTTCATAATTATCTTAAATGACTATTTGAAATTACAACTTTAATACATTCAATAAAAATATAAAACTAATCCAAAAATTACAACTACAAGCTGTAAGATTCTAAGTTTAAAAGATAATAAAGCAAAACTGAGCTGGAAAATAATGAGCTGGGAAATCAATGCACTAGCAAATAATTACCCATTCAACTTCTAAGGCCGTGGATTTATTAATATCTAGTCACAGACGTTTTTCTCTTTTTATTGTCAGATTACAATCTAAAATATTTTCTCAGACCGCATGGAAGTGAGTATGCAAATTATTCATTTGCACTTATATCAGATATTACCAGCATTAACTCAAACTATGTTAATTACATTAAATTCAGATTTGCAAATTACAGAGTTCTTTTCATTCTTGATGACTTTCTGAAGATGATCCTGTGTGTCAAACATTCCTTTGCCCCTTCATTAATAACTGCAAAAAGAGACGTCTATTGCTTGTTGCTTGAATTGCTCTTGTTCCACAATTTGACCAGAATGTTTTCAGGCTGAATCATAAAAAATAAGTAAAAATGAAATGTAATCAAATATTTTGAAAAGTACTTTAGAGCAGATGTCTGCTTTATAGAAGAGTATCCTCCCCACCCACCCACCCTGCTTCCTGGTAATATTAAAATATGGCTCTGATTTTAACTTTTGCCAGTATTTTAGTAGAAGACATTAAATTCCACCATCTGAATTTCAGTATTTAGATAATATAATCTTCCTTCCAGTGATTGTGTTGGGACTGACCCAATATACATAAGTAAATTCTAAAATCTTCCTCTCAGCCCCTTGGCATTTTTACAGTTGTTTTGTGATGTCTTTCCGATTCATCAAGCCATATTTTCTTTGCAAATGGGCCAGAGTCAAGCTGATTTAGGACCTGTTCACACTGTGCTTATATCCTGTCTTGACTTGCTGCTTCTGTGCCATCTGAAATGTATGAAACTAGCCATTCTTCAATTATTCTGCTTGCTTCCAATCAACAGTGGTTGATTCTTGGTCATGTTCACTTGAATTTTCTGAAATTCAAGCTGTGTAGCTAGACAAGATATAAACCAAAGGAATAAGCATTGCTCCTAATTTCCTTGCTTGGGAATGCAAATAACAGAAATGGCAGATGAATTAAGAAACATGTAGGGATAGAATTAGGTTAAATGGAAAACAGCCCTGTCTTATTAACAGAAGTTTCTGGGAAAGTGTTGGGAAGTGGAATCAATCTCAAGATTTCTCATGTTCATTCAATGGATTTAGATATATATTTAATATCACAGGAGATATTGGACAGCACTGATTTTTTCTGAAATTGAGAAAAGCTATAAGGCCAGAAGGATTTCTTATAGAACAGTATAAAAAAGTTTAACTGTCTCTGAAACAGTCTGACATAAATGCTGAAAGTTTTTTTAAGGGACCATTTTATTCTTCTAAGAGATTTATACAGTGGTTTTGTTTTTAAAAAAAATCAGGAAAGAATCCAATAAACTGTGCAAGTTAACACCCAATATCTCTGTTAAATGTAAATGCAAAAATACTGAGTGCAACTCTGGCACAAAAATTGCAGCAGTGTTATCATTAATAATTTATCCTGCACAATCTGCTTTTATTGAAAGGACGCCAAGTTCTGATTATATCAAATGACTGGTAGAAATTTTTGCAACAGTCTTAAGAATTATGAAATGCCTGTAGTGGCTTCATCAGATGCAGAAAAGGCCTTTGATGTGCTATACAAGTTAAATTTTTGGAACAAATTATAAAATGGATTTCCATTAAACTTTATCTTTTTTTAGTAACTTATATTATTCCAGTTCTTTCACTTCAGTAACTATTAATGCAATTATTGTATCAAGTGATGTATCAAAAAATTCATCTAGGACATGCTTATCTCTTCTTATATTTCATTTCATGTTATCTTTGGTTTGTACAATTAAACAATCCAATGTTTTTCAAGGTATATAGATAGGAGACATTGAAACATGCTGTTCCTTCATGCAAATGATATTTTAGGCATTTTTAATTATTATCAAAATCTAGATTATGGATGATATGCTAAGTTTTTTCCTAAGGTAAACATTTTCAGTTTATAATAAAATGGAAAAATGGTAGATTTTGGCAATCCCAACAAGGTTTTTATGGTAATATGAAAAAAAAATGGGACATTAACTTTTGTTAAGATTCTGTGAAATATTGGAGGGAAATTGTTGCCAGGAAAATACCCTTCTTGGTAGTTCTGAACATTTCATCCAACAATAAATAAATAAATAAATCAAAACAAAATTAAAAAGTTATAATAAAATAATAAATAAAATAATAAATAAATAAATAATAAAAGAAACAGACAAAAACTCAAAGGGCAGATTTGATGGACTACTGAGTCTGTTTCTGCCATCAGTTTTCCATGTTTCTATATTTCCATTTCAAAATGTAGAATGCAGATTAATGGTGACATTTAATAGAGGTTGAAAATACCTATAAGCCTATAGGGAAAAATAAATGTTGTGAAAATGTATATTACCTCAAGATTGGTATATATTTTAAGAAAAATGTCTATATTAATTCCACTTACATGTTTTAAACATGTTGTTTGATTAATACTTAATTTTTCTGGAATGGTCAAACAGGAAAGCTAGTTGTAACTTCCTAGAAAAAATGGGGATGGGGATTTATTTTCCTGATTTTTCCTTTTATTATGGAGCATATCTATACTGTATTACAGTGAAAATGACATTAATTATGTACCATTATAGGCCCATGGAATAGTTGCACCATTTGAATCCCTTGAAATGATGGCATGTGCTTGCTTTTAAAAATAGTATGAGCTCTGTTATATACCCAGCACTGAAAATGATCACATATATCATATCAGAGGTGGTATTCAGCAGGTTCTGACCAGTTCTGGAGAACCGGTAGTGGAAATTTTGAGTAGTTCGGAGAGCCGGCAAATATCACCTCTGACTGGAGATTTTGCAGTGTCCTTCCCGTGCCACACACATCAAGGTAAAAAATTTTGAATCCCACCACTGTATCATATATATACCGTGTTCTCATAAGAAATTGAAACTTTGGAATAATCTTTGTTTCAGGAATGGAGGGTTTGTGAGATGAAGTTTGTTGTGAAGAGGAAAGATTGGAGGTTTTGAAAGTACAAGCTGAAAATGGTATTATTATCTGGAATCAGCTAATCAGAAAAAAAACTATTTTAAAAATTTTGAACAACTGCAGGTAGAATGTAATTGTTTAACAACAGCAGAAGAATCATACATTCAGTTAAAGCATTATTACTTTCTTGGACAAAATGCACTGGCTGCCTTGAAAACACCCATGATTTTGAATGTTTTAGAGAAGGTCCTTTTTCACCTAAACCAACAATTAAATTTTACTAGCAGTTTTAGATCTATTAAAATAAATATTGGTAATATGCCAGAAATTTGGGGCAGAGAATAAAAATGATTTACTTTAGGTTTTTAAGAACCATTAAATGTGACAATATTTACTATGGAGAATACAAATGACAAGTCTGGCTAACAGAAGCCACCCCTCCAAATGTAGCCAACAAGGGCCCCAATTATCTTAGACCGAGGCCTGGGAGAATACCCAGATCTTCAGGGTTTTCCCAAATACTATGCAGGTGGAAGACATATGGGTAGCAGGGGGCATTTAATTCTGGACAGCAGGCAGTATTTCATTTAGAGTTCCCACATTTTGTCCCAAACGTGCAGATGACCAACAGATGGCAGCAAAAAGAACGGTTTTTTTGTTTCTGTTTGCTGCCATCTTGTGGCCTCTGAAGGTTTGCCACTGAGGTGTAGTAGCATTACAATTTGACAACAGGGCTGCCAGTCAGTATACAGCAACTGTTTTGTATCCTGACAATCCTAGCTTCAAACTCTAGTGTTTATCCATTGGCCTGGGAAAAATTTTGTCATGGAATCGGAGTTTCTGCCAGTTCTGTTAAAAATGGTCTGCTTCAGTATACTGCAGCTTCATGTGCTTTTCTCTTCGTTGAAGAAAATATGCCTAATGATTAATTCTGAAGAACCACTATCCTCTTCTTTTTATATATTTTAAGTAGTGACCCATTCCCCATTAAATGCTTTTCAGTCACACCAATTTCAGTGAGAAAAATCTGCACATATTTACCACTCTTACAAAATGAACAGGCAACAAAATGATTTTTTTTACTGAATTTCATCAAAATCATGGGAACTGAAAATGCTGTATAATTAAAAAGAAAGAATAGAACAAAAAACAAACTTCTCTCTTTGATTAGTTCAAAGACAGAAAGTGGGTTTTATGTGTTCTATTCTTTCTCTCTTTAGTTATTATAAAGCAACCTAGAAATAGGGAGAAATTTCCTAACAGTGAGAACAATTAACCAGTGGAATGACTTGCCTTCAAAAGTTGTGAGTGCTCCATCACTGGAGGCTTTTAAGAAAAGACTAGACAGCCATTTGTCTGGAATGGTATAGGGTCTCCTGTTTGAGCAAGGGTTGGGCTAGAAGAGCTCCAAGGTCCCTTCCTACTTTGTTATTCTGTTTTGTTCTGTTAACAAACGTACAGCTTTGAATCTGTGGCTCTTCATATACACTATATCTTCTTGAGACAGATCATACTGTTTTTGTGGCTTAAAATAACTTGAAAATATGTGTCCTATTATTTCAAGTGAGATTGGGAGACCAATCTCAGAAACAGTGGTGTCTGCAACGGCCTTGCACCTAGATAGAAACCACAATTGTCAAGAGAAGCAGAGCAGTTCTGCTAAAACAAAAAAATCCCAAGCTTTCCTTTGTGGAAACCTTGGAAATCTGACAAAGTAAAGCATCCCTTTTCAAGTGCAAATATTTTAAACATCCTTATTTCATATTTCTACACAAAAGGGGATAGTATATTACTAAAGATATAAATTATAGTGCATGTTATTAGATCATGTCCACATCAGCTATACCCACACAAGTCTTACAAGATTTCCCTAGACTATCCTCACTTGCAAATAGTAAAATCTTCCAGAGGCAGTGCTGCACACTTTAGTTTATTTTGGAAGAGCACTCAGTGCAATATTTGTGTTTTCAAAGCAGAACATATTGGAAGAAAACAAATGTTCTAAAGTCAGGCAGCAGCACCATTTCCCCACAGAAAGCAATGTATAATTTAATTCTAAGTCTATACCTTTAGTGCCAAATCTCTCTTCCCATAATATCTTAAGTCACTCACTTTTCTCAACTTTTGTGGTCCATAATGAAAAGCTCCTTTGGCCTCTGAGCTAAAGTGCAGATCATACCTTTAAGATTAGGGAACCTCTAGCATTTCAGCTACTGTTGGATTCCAACTTCTATCAGCCTACCAGAGGTGGTATTCAGCAGGTTCTGACCAGTTCTGGAGAACCGGTAGTGGAAATTTTGAGTAGTTCGGAGAACCAGCAAATCCTACCTCTGACTAACCCTGCCCCCATCTATTCTCTGCCTCCCGAGTCCAGCTGATTGGCTGGGTCTTCTTTAGTTGCCCTGCACAGGAGAACAGAGCTGGAAAGCAGGTTAGTGGGTTGGGGAGGGAATGGAGATTTTGCACTAATCTTCCCCCAGGAGTGGGGAAGGAATGGGATTTTGCAGTAACCTTCCCCTGCCATGCCCACCAAGCCACGCCCACAGAACCGATAGTAAAAAAATTTTGAATCCCACCACTGCAGCCCACCCAAGGTGAAATGATTGGAGTTTTAGTCCAACAATATCCCTAAGACTACAACTTCACTTCCCCTTAGATTTTGGATATCTTTCATTTAAATCACTTTGTGGAAGAACGACAGAGGCTATCCTGTGATCACTGATCAACTTGAACTATTAGCTAGAAAACCATCTAATATTAACAATAAGATATGTTTGTTTAAGCTTATAGAAAGAACAAAACATGGGTGATGAAAGATTAACTCCTCTAGACTCAATACTTCTTTCTAAAATAAATGACAATCAGAAATATTAGGTAACACAGTGCCTTGGATAACGTTACACTGTACATCTGGTAAGCTGTATAATTTCTAGTGAAAAGTTGTATTTTCTCAACTGAATCCAGAGCTTTTATTAATCCATAGGTAAATGCCTGGCTTGCATTCTGACCAATGTTTATGGTGTTTGGCAAAAGCCCAGTAGCTACTTTACCTCAATATGATTAATTTCTTGCATAACGTGAGGCTTTACATATAAGGAGTTCAAATAATCTTAGTAGGTCGAAGAGAAATAAAAAGCCTTGTGTGCTTCACATTGGAAGAACGTCTGAAACAACACCAGAATGTGAAGCGTGCCAATAATAATACCAGCTAGCCATGAAAAAAAGGTGGCTAGCCATGAAAGAGACAACCACAAGAGACATAAAATTGCTGAAGGGATACCAGTGCAAAAGTAATTGCTTGACTTTCAGAGCCAAACATACTGCATTAGAACTGGACTTCCCCAAGAGTTAAGAAGCTAAAGGAAGAGGACATTGCCAAAACTCCACATTTTATGATGATGGCACAACTGACGGACATTTTGCTGAACTCCCTTTCCTTCCCCAAATCTCTTTGCCAATAAGAATTCTCCGCTCTTCTGATTAATTCTACACATGGGAAAAAAAGACAGTTGCTGGTCCACTAAGTAACTTGGTGTTTCGATTTCAGTCCCTGTTTCCGATTAAGCAATTTCTTCATTTCTCTGAATGCGCTTTCTGCTTTTTCTCAAGACACAAATATACCTATAGCACAAAGGGACCTTTATGAATTGTGACACCCAAACAAACGGAAAAGAATTTTTAACCACAAACATTTTTGAAACAATAAAAATCTTGCCCTTTTGGAAGTAGTCAGATACTATGGCTTATGCTTTTAAAAGGAGCGTTGCATTTCAAAGTAGCCAGTCCGTAGCCAGAATAATTAGCTAAACAAACAAGCAAACATACAAACAAATATCTAGATGCTTTGTGGCCTCTGGTTTCACCTCCCACCACTGCTGTAAGCAGCATTTTTGCACTACTGTCCAACATTTAGCACACTATCCTCACTTCTTCCTCCTGAGTTTGACAGCCCTATCTTTAGTCAGTCAAAGGAGATGTACTTACAAACAGCATCTAGTTCCTACCAGGGCTTCTTGTTCTTCACTCACCTCAGCTCCTTTTTGTGGCAAGGAGGAAAAATATTTTTTTAAACCCTCCGTCTACTATTGGGTGGAAGGAATGTCAAAGTAGCTCCTTGACATGACTATGAAGAATGGTGAGGCTGTGGCCAAGTGCAATAGTACTATCCAACCTGACAGGATGGGAGCACTTCTGAGAATCGGAAGGTAAATGAATCAGAGTTCCCATCAGAGAAAATACTGGAAATAGTTTTTCCACAGAGTCTCCTTTGAAGCAGCAGCTGAGCTGATAGCTAATTGGCTCAGCTTCACAAAGCTCAAAGAAGCCCATGATGTCATGATGCAATGCCAGATTGGTATAGAGTTAATATGCAAAAAGAGCTAAGTGTAAAGCCCACCCCTAACCTTGGGTTTATAAAATCACATTCCAAATCTTTTGGATTTTAAAGCAATTTTGGTATGATGGAGAAATTACTCAGGGATAAAGTGCACAATATTGTCTTATCTCTGCAAATATCATAATAGAAAAGTAAGAATTCCATAACCCTATGATGTATCGATACTGTACATATCAGGGTAGAGCCATGGTGGCACAGTGGTTAGAATGCATTACTGCAGGCTACTTCTGCTGATTGCTGGCTGCCAGCAGTTTGGAAGTTCGAGTCTCACTGGCTCAAGGTTGACTCAGACTTCCAACCTTCCGAGGTTGGTAAAATGGGGACCCAGATTGTTGGGGGCAATATGCTGATTCTATAGAGAGGGCTGTAAAGTACTGTGAAACAGTATATAAGTCCATTGCTAGTGCTAATGCTAGTGCTATATAGTTTCCACTATCTAGCACTAGCAGATAGTGGGCAGATATATCAAATCTAAATAATAACAACAATAATGGATCCATGCCATTCACCAATTCTATCAATATATTATTCTGAAACTGAAAAAGCTTTCAGAAGTGAGAAGGAAACTAGGCTATAGCTACCTGTTGGATCAAGTTGAGAATTTGAGCCATGTATCTCCACATATAGTCACTGTTGGTTAGCAAACATCCCATCCATATAGGAGAACATTATAGCCATCCTGGCTAGTGGAGAGCAATAGGAAGGGCCAATCCTCCAGAGTCTGAAAATAATTCTCTGTTATGAAGGTTGTCCAACCCACATTGGTAGAATTAATGCTTCCTAATTCTGTGGCCAGCACCTCCCAGTAGGTTATAATGACAGTGATGAATTATGACAGAGGAATGTAAGAATTATGTAGATTCTACAGATGAAGCATAAGAAACGAAAGAGTCACAGAACCTACTACATGTGATTCTGTTATTTTTATCTTGATGTACCCAATACTTAACAGGAAGACGACTTGCTGGGAAAGGCCAGTTAAAATAAGTTATGTTTATTTGCATTGATAAAAATGGGAAAAATTAATGTTTGTGTACAATATATCTTTGAGACTGATAATTGAGAAAGTTGGAGTTTATGCAAAGTAGCGCAGCTGCTCTATCACACTGCACTCTTGCAGGCCTCCTCAGGAGGGTAATTCTGTGGATGCAATTGTCTTTCTGGAAGATTGAAAACTCACTTTCTGAGACTCCAGTGTGCTGACATTTTCTTTTCTCTGGAGACTGATTGAAGAAAGAGAGTTATTGCCATGAAGAAGCAGAATTGCCTGCTGGAGTCATCACTAGCATTCAGTCAAAGAAGATCCCTGGTGCCTTCTCTAACAGATGTATCCCAAATCTGTGGGGAGAACAAATTTCAGAGCTATTAAGTTCACTTGTAATCCAGACTTTCTGGCTAACAGGCCAAACACATAACTGAAGCTGATTTAGTAGTACTTAGAAGCACAATTTTGTGAAGCGATTTTCTAGCAAATTAAAAAAAAATCAGCTTACATGGTAGAAATGTCATAGCATTCAAACTGCTTGTAGATTTATATCAACCATCCCCTACATACCGTACATATACATATACATACTTGCACACACACACACACACCACACAAATACACATACATATATACACTTACATTAATCCTAGGAGCCAATGTGCATTCATTTCATTTCAGAATTCAAATAACTCTGCCCATATTGGGTATGTGTTAGATTACAAATAAAAGAAATAGAAGTCTTCCTGCTGCTAGTTTTATTTCAAGAAAATTCAGAAGAAAATAAATGATTTATATGAATAGGTTCCAATGTTTTGCTATTACAGGGGCACAATAAACTTCCTTTTTTTAAAATTCATCCCCATCAAGAGTTTTTTCATCAGGAATAGGATATTTGCACTTTGCTATGTAGACAGAAAATCCAGATCTTCATCTCTTTCTCATTTACAGCATCCTAGTTCTGTGACATGGGTATTGCCTCTTAATAAAGCTAGACTGGCTCTTTCAAATTGCAATCAGGAGAAAAGTCTTCTATTTGTAGCACATGGGAGCCTCCCTCCTACCCAAGTGTTATCTTCACAAACTTGAAAAGCAACTTCAGCTTAGAGACAATTGGCCCATTTTAATCTATTCAGCTTCACAGGAGAGGGTAATTAGATTAACAGTGAATGAAACAACTGTAGCATACCAAAATAGTAGGATAATTCTAAATATTATTTACTATAAAGGAGAACAGTGAGAACAGGTTATATAAATGCAAGAAACAAAGCCCAGTTATTACTGTTTGATTTTATAAAGATTATCCCAAATTCTGTAGGACCTGGTAAAGCCACTGTTTTCAGAAAACATCTTAGACAATTTTTAAGAGGAAATATTTAGGCCTTGGGGAATCCTGTGTCATTTCCCCAACTTCCCTGGTGTCCTAAAGGCCAGTTCGTCTTTTTGCAAATCACCTTGTCAAATGCATAAAACTTTTGAACACCAGGTATAAATGTAACCGCTGTTAAGAATAGCAACAACAAAAATATTATAAACCCAAGTTTAAAAACAGTACCGTTCTAAAGAACAAAATTAGACAACTGTCAGCTCTAATGATAATCCACTATCTTTCAGGGACTGCTACATTGACTTTGAAATGCAATAAACCAGGGGAATTATTTTTAATTACCTTACCTCATGGCTAAGACATAACTGACAAGTTCTCAGCAAGAAAGTAATAGAAGATCAATCAGAACAAAGGAGAGGGAAAAACACAGAAAATAATGCATGATGACGATGATGATGATGATTTTTATATAGTTTGACTATTTTGCTGCTAAAAGGCAAAGGGGTGCCCAGAAGGAAGAAAGGCAAAAAAAAAGAGGGCGGGGCATATTTTTCCTCTTTCTTACAAAGCCAATTTGCAAATCTCTTAAGATATGTTATCAGGCAAGAAATAACTTGCAGGATCAAGAAACAGTTTTCTGTTGTGCTCCACTACATTCCAGACATTTACACAAGTACTAAACATGTAAAATCATTAAAGTTCACAAAAATCTGATCCCTCCAAAATTAGTGGTCTTAGCATAGTACCTCTGATTCCATCAAAAGGAAAAGATGAATATATAATATTTAATAAGTTGTGATAATAATAATTGAATAATTAAAGTCATTAAATCAGCAAAAAAATAAAATAAACAGGCATTGTAAAGAATTTAGTCATTTTAGAGTAATTAGAATGATCGAGGCTGATCCTTAGAGTATGAATGGAAGAATGCTGCTAGTATACAAATGGTAAGTACACATCCCCATGTTTCAAGGGTTTTGCTCGATTTCTCTTTTCTAAATTTCATTGGTTTAATTCTACTGGGGGTACATGCTGCAGATGTCTCTGTGGATATGTTGTCATACTTTGGCACAATTTTGCAAATATTTACTTTCTTCTCACATTCTGCAAGTTACTGGGAAAACTTTTTGAATTCCCTTGAAGAGCTACACTAATGCCAGATGGCTTTAATGGCTGTGTGTGTAATCAAACATGTATATTTACTCCATATTGATGAATTCCAGGCATTGCATAAAGCAGGCAAGGCCAGTGTAAAACCAGCCTATTTTAGCATGTCTAAACTTTATTATGTAAGCCTGCTGTGACTTAGCTTCATTTTCTTTTTGCTACATCGGTAGAAGCTTTAAGAAGTGTTGGTTGCCATGAATGAAACTGCATTAAGTGTATAAGGTTCATATTAACGGAGTCTCCTAAACAGACTTAGCATGGACATGGATTCAAATCTAGGTTCAAGAATCACCAGGACAAGATCTGACAGATCTGTTCTTCATCTGTAGCACCTTAATCTCTAAAATGAAAGTGATGAATCAGCATTTAGCTTCAGTTGACACTTTTGTTTTGATTGGCTCAGGCAGGCCCCTTTGTGTTCACATTTCTTTGGCAACATTATAGTTCAACATTTGAAAATTAACTGACATTACAGGGCCCATATTTTTACATTCTTTGCAGCTCTCAAGAGAAGGGCTTTTCATCAATTACAGGAAGGGCTTTTTACATTTTTACTTGCATTCATATATAGAAAAAGAAAAGGAAAATAAACAGAAAAAAGGAAAGATGAAAAAAACAAAAGCATACAACACACACACACACACACACACAAACATACATACACACACACACACACACACACACACACATTATTACTCAATTTTTAAACACAGCCCCAAACTTTGACTGCACAATTTTTCCATTATACTGATAGAAGCCACAGTTTATATTTGAGAAATCCATGATTCTTTATATAATGATACATTCCAAACTGTTGGAACATCATTCAGAATCACAATATTGGGACAAATCTAAATCATATGCATAAGTTTCCTTTCTGTTATTCTGCAATTGGAATATTATGAAGTTGGCAGCCAAACTTTTTGAAATATTTTTTTAAAATACCCAATCAAATGAAAAAAAATATTTTCTTGAATTAACCTCATGTTCAGAGCATAAGAAATATATTAACATTTTAAAGATTACTCCCTATTGATACATGTCCATATGATATACCAAATCTTTATTCCACAGTTCTGGTAAATTACTAATGCTCACCCTAATGATGTTCCTTAAAGTCATAAATGTTTATATATATAAATGTGTGTGCGTATCCATAGACAATGTAGATTTGAAGTTATCTATGACACATTTCAATGCTGTGAGTAATCCAGCAATCTTAAATGCTGCCAATGTGTCTGAACCACACAGTGAAATCAAAAGTTGTTTAATAGGATATAGTGCCATGTTACAATTTTAAATAATCCAGATTCCTCCTGAATTTACTCGAGTGATGATTGGCAACAAGCTGATCTATATCAGTAATAACTTTAGTATAGTCAATGAATATAAAGGTTAAAAAATGAAATTTCAGACTGGGATTATTCCAAGTATGCGCTTATCTTGGAAATAAGGATCAAAATAATACTTAGTTCCCATAACTTCCAAATATGCTTTGCGGATGTTAATATTGGAAAGCCAACAAAATTTTGATTAAAAAAGGATCTGAACCCCTACTAGGCCAGAGGATCATGTAATACATTTCTAATTGTACTCACAGTGTGGCTTTGGGGTTTAATCACTTTGGATTCCATAGAGAAAAAACAGTTAAAATATATCTCAGAAATAAAACTTAAAGTCAAGACCTCTATTATCATATGGTGATCATGATTTGGATAAAGGAAATCTTGGGATTTGTTCTTTCTTTAAAAACTTTATATAAATGTATTTGAATTACCATCGACATTATTTATGTCAATATAAATTAGGAATAAACAATGCTTGCCTCTATTAATAGCATTCTTTTTCTGATTTAAGATAAATAAAATAATTCAAACACCAAGCAAGGCAATAATTTTTACAGATTTCCATAGTTACATTACATTTTATAGGAAGTGCATAACACTTGGTTCAATTGGCTGAGTAACTTGAAAATTTACCAAACTGTTATATTAAAATATATCAATACATTTTAATGTAAAGCATTCATACACATAAAAAAGCCATAATATCTCAGCAACATATAATTATTTGCATTCAGCTCCAGATACTTTATGCCTGGAATGTTTTTGGATTTCCTAAAAAAAAAGGCCAAAAGCAAAAAAAAAAATACTTTCAGTATAAAATGCAAAGAATATCCTTGACTAATTCCTCACTAGAAATTTTTGAATTTCCACTTCTATATATTTGAACAACAAATATTCTAGATAAAAGATCTTTATCTTCAGGAGAGATATATATATATATATTTCTGGGCAAAAAAAAAATAACAATTACCCAATTCAAGAAGCATGTGTGTGTGTGTGTGTGTGTGTGTGTGTGTGTGTGCTTTTTCAGAATTGACTTGCCCTTTCTCCTTCCTCGGGCTGAGAGGGTTTGAGAGGTCATCCAGCTGGTTTTGTGCATAAGGCAGGACTGGAATTCATGGTCTTCCAGTTTCTAGCCTGATGCCTTAACCAATACATCAAACTGTCTCTCCGTTTTCTTTAGGTGAGCAGTATCTCACAACAAAGTCAAAGAAAATAGGAAATAGTTTTAATTTAATAGAGATAAATTTTAGAAGAACTAAAAAGAAACATAAAAAACTTAGTAATCAAAAGAAAAAATAAAGCATTGAACAGCAAACCCTAAAGAAATAACAGAACAAAATTTACAGAATAAATAACAAATACCGTATTTTCCAACGTATAAGACGACTTTTTAACCCCAAAAAATCCGTGCCAAACTTAGGGGTTGTCTTATACGCCGGGTGCTTACCTGCAGCTTGCTTCCCCTTGCTTCATATGTCCAGCGCATATGGTGGGGGTGCATGGCGGAGTCCCCGCTCAGTGCGGGAGTATGAAGCAGGGAGGAGCAAGCTGCACACATCTTCCTGTACCTCAAGGAGGAGAACGTGAGCGTGGATTGGCTCTCCACCAGAACCCACCCATTCGACTCGGAGGGCTGCGCGTCTTGGGGTTGAGTGTGCAGCGCCTTAAAGGGCAGTGTAGGCTGGCACTGGCTGTCTGACAGCATTTAATAAAGCGCCTGGCTGTCTGTGCCCTGCCTGCAAATATGGGTAGTCTTATATGCGAGTATATTACAAACTCTATATTTTAACTGGAAAAGTTGGGGGTTGTCTTATATTCCCAGTTGTCTTATACGCCGGAAAATACGGTATTTTTTAAAAAAATTAAAATTATGTACAGTGTTTTTGTTTGGGAAATATTTTTTTAAAAAAATTGAACAAAAATGTAATAAGGCAATTAAAACAGCAATAGCCAAAGAGTGACTAAAACCAAAGATATAACTAATGAATTCAAACATCTTTTTCCTCAAATAATAAAATAATAAAAAATAATCAATATTTAAATAGATTAACATTCCGAGCATTAGCTCCAGAAGATACAATGTGTGATATCTCCTTTCTCTATTTCAGAAATCTTGATTAGAAATCTCTGAAGTCTTTAATTCTATTCAAAGTGGAAAATACAAATTTCTATTTACATGCAATACTTTGCACCAAAGGGACCCCTTCCCAAATTTTGGAAAAATTCCATGATAATTTTGATCCTTAAAGCAGGTAAACGTTCCTAGGAATTTTCATTTTATAGGTCCACCCACTGTAATTCTCAATATGGACTATAAAGTAAAGATTATAGTTTATCTAACTATATTAGCTTAATTGTTAGCTAGTTGATTAAAAGTGATTTTAAATAAAATTAATCATAAAGATCCATCAGATTTTATTCCAAATTAAAATATATCTGCACCTATCTGGAAATTATTAAATATTATAAAATGACTAAAGTTAATAAATTCTTACTAGTTATGTGTTCTTTAGATATATTTAGAGCCTTTGATACTCTGGAACTACCACTTTGAAAACAAATATTATTTAAATGTGAAGCCTGAGTTTGTAAGATGTTTGAACATACAAGGGGACAAACTAAAGTCCAAATAAGACTTAAGAATTATGACTGAGATTCTATCATGATTTTAAAAATCCCAACCAGGGTTCTTTCTTATTACTGTATTATTCAACCTAGCTATGTAAGCACTAGAAATAGCATTTGGAACTTAGAGTCAGATTTGTGGATAAAATTGGGAGACAAGACGTATCTTTAAATCAGAGATGATATGGTTCCCACCCTCTCAAATGTTTCTCATTCAGCTAACTATATTAAGGAGTTAGAGCAAGGCTGTCAAACTCGCCAATGGGCCAGATGCATCACATACTGGCCACGCCACACCCAGTTTAGTGAAAGGGGAAAAGTCCTGATACATCACATGACACTGCCATGATGATGTGAGTTTAACACCCTGAGTTAAAGTAATGTGCAGAGCTGTTTTTAAGACATAGAAAAAAAGAAAGGGAGGGAGGGAGGGAGGGAGGGAGAGAGAGAGAGAGAGAGAGCTTTTGCTTTCATGCAAAATGTTTTGCATAAATAAACGTATTTTATATAGACCTCAGAACCAGGGAGGCAGGGAAATATATTATTAAGCAGCACAATTAAGGCACATGATTCCATTTATTATAGAAGATATTTGTAAACAATGGATCCAAAATGAAAATTTATTAGTGCCAAATAATATGATAAATCAATATTTTTTACCCAAAATATTTTTCAATAATGAAGCAGATTGAAAATGTTTTTACTAAAACAATGCTTTAAATTTGGAAGACTAAATACCTAGCTTTGAAAAAGGAAAGGATATTTCTCCTTTAGGACCTTTTAATAATACATGTAGACCAAGATAAAGGGGAGGGCCTATTCTGTGGCAGCTCCCACTTTGTGGAATCAACTACCCCTGGGACTCAGTTTGGCCCCTGACCTTCGCACCTTCTGCCATGACTTAAAGACCTGGTTATTTGGACAGTTCGGGCTGTGCTGAACTGGGGGTGGTGGCTTTATTTTAAATTGTGGGGTTTTAGAATGAATTTGGCTTGTTTATTTAATATTGTTTTAGTTAATCAATTTATTGTATTGTTTTTAGTTGTGAGCGCGAATCCTTTTTGGAGAGGGGGCATACAAGTCAAACAAACGAACAAACAAATAAACAAACAAATAAATAAACAAATAAACAAATAAACAAATAAATAAATAAATAAAATATTTGGACTTCTTTATTTATTTTAAATACCATTTCTACATCTGTACTATGTCGGTTATCAGAATTTTCAAGTTATGTAAGTTTTCCCCTGTGAATCCATCACAAAAGGTCTTCAGGTCTAGAGAATCAAATCTCTGCTTCATCTCCTGAATGTATTGTTTCACCTCATCCACTTCACCTTTTTATTTCCTTATATTCAGTCATTCTAAAAAACCTTAATTATGAATAAGGCTTTTAAAGTGATTAGCATCTGCATGCAATTTCATGTCTATGATTGGTTTTTCTTGTAGGTCAGAAATGAAGTCAGATTTTCAGGGTTCTTTTTACTTCCACCTCTACAAAGCTGCTTCTTGTTCCAGGTGAAGAAGAGGAGGGTGATTTCTGTTTGTTCAGTCTTCTTCAGTTTGTATCCAAAATTTATCATAATTATAAAAAGGCTTGATGGGTTCTCAAAACTTCAATCAAACTGTTTAAGATCTCATGTACTATCAGTAGTAATTAATGCCCCAACACTAATTTATTTAATATTGCAACTGTTTTACGTTTGTAACCCAAATAGCTATTTAACTACTAGTGTGCTCTAACACACTGTAAGCCCATTTACTTAATAAATTAAGTGAATTAAGCCTGATTTATTTCAATGGACCTGATTTCTTAGACTTTCGTGATACAGTGCATCTCAATTAGTTGTTAGTAACAACTTATAAAGCCCTAAATGGCTTGGGTGCAGGGTACTTGCGGGATCGCCTCCTGCCTGCATCGCAGTCCAATCGCCCCGTGCGCTCCCATAGGAGGGGCCTTCTGGGAATACCGTCGGTCAGGCATTGTCGGCTGGCGGCTCCCAGAACTAGGGCCTTTTCTGTGGGAGCCCTGCCCTGTGGAACCAGCTTCCTGCGGATCTGCGTTTGGCCCCTGATCTCCGCTCCTTTCGTGAGACTTGAAGACCTGGCTGTTTCAGCAGGCCGGCCTGGATTGACCTTGGGGTGGGTAGTTTTAATCAGTTTGTTTATTTGTAATTTTATTGTTTTAGCTCTTGGTAATTTGGACTTGTTTTTAGTTATTATTTTATTGTATATCTTTTGTATGTTCGCGCCTGAGTCCTTCGGGAGTAGGGCGGCATACAAGTCTAAATAAATAAATAAATAAATAAATAAATTATGCTGTTTTTGCTTGGGTATGATTTTAATAGTCTATTCATGGTATGACTATGACTATGAAGTCATTGTAGCACTGATATGGATAGAGAATTTTTTTTTGTATTTTAAATTTTTATTAGTTTATCAAAATATAAATACAGAAATACAAAGAAAAATGGAAATAATAGGAAAATAGAGGGGGAAATAGGGGGAAATGAAAAAGTGTAGGTTTGAATTGGATAACCATTTGTCTGAAATGGTATAGGGTTTTCTGCTTGAGCAGGGGGCAGGACTAGAAGATCTCTAAAGTTCTATTCTATTCTATTCTATTCTATTCTATTCTATTCTATTCCATTCCATTCTATGTAAAGGGGAAAAGAAAAAGAAAAGCATTGACTTCTGACTCTTTTAGTGCAGTAGAATAAGGTAATAACATACAACTTCAGCTTGTTGATTTAACATAATAAGATACACAAGCCATTTCTATAACAACAAACCTATCTAATCAGCAAAACCCAAAATCAAAGTTTCATTTTTCTTCACCTCAAGCACAAAATTTTCCAATTCATTTTCACAAAGTCATAGCCATAGCTTTTAAAATCCAAATTAAACCCTTCTTTCCATTGTAAATATGTAAACCAATGGCAAAACGTCCTTCTAATTTTGTAGCTCCGGGGCAATGGGGGTCCTTTATGCTCTCTGAGCTTGGTTGTGTTTTTTTGCAGATGTTTCATTACCTAATCATCAGAATGTTACTTAGTTTGAGTAATGAAACATCTGCAAGAAAACAACCAAGCTCAGACTACATCAAGCACCCGTCAGCATTGATATTCCTCAAGGAATTGCTTAAAACTGGATCTCTACAACTCACCAACGTGAGACAATACCTCTATTTGGAAAATCAAATCATTTCACTGAAGCGTCAAAGGATTAACACTATTTAGCTTGCCACTTGATCTGGTGAAAAGATCAGGATGTACAGTACTTAGAAATCTCTTTCTGGATCCAGATCAAGGGATGATTGTTTGGGACATCTGCTTTAAAAGTGGGCTTCAACTGATGCTGTGTCACCCAGAAGCACTTCTTTGAAGCTCCATGGGGATATAATTCATGCTTTCTAGAGTTTGTGTCATGGGCATAACTTTCACTGCACATGCACTTTTCAGCAAATGCACTGGACCAAAAATACAACAAAATGCTTCTATGAAAGTAGCCAATTTTTATATAGTATCTCAAAGAGGTTTTGCTTCAGTGGATTAGTAATTAGAATATAAAAGCTTTCTTGCTCAGAATCCTCATATGTAATATTTCAAATGCTGCTTGTTACCTATAATTTGGAAGAATTATACTCAGGTGGCTTTCATACACATAGTATAGAGGAGATTCCAAGATGTTATAAGCCTTATATCTGAAAACGCTTAACAATTTATTTGCCACATGATGCATGTTCTTCCAATGAACATAATAGTTAACATCAATAATAATAAACAATGGTTATATGCTTGCATAGTTCAAGCTCATGTTGGTTATAAAAACAAGGACTGTGAGAAAACCGGCTTTAAACTGCTATTAATCTTCTGCACCTATTGTGACGACCTATTACTTCTTGCTTTCTTTTCCTCTTTCTCCTGTATGTTGTGTGCCTTTTTACCTCAGATTTATTATTTTCCTCATTTGTCTGTCTTTTCTATTCTCCTTTTCTTTTCCTTCCTTTGATGGTTGGTCTTTAACTCAAATTGCCAGCTAGCTAGCCTTACTTAAGTTTTCAGTTAGTTTATTACTTTGGTAGCTGCCATCAGCCCTTCTTCGCTTCAGCC
Organism: Naja naja; assembly: GCA_009733165.1. NCBI lineage: Eukaryota > Metazoa > Chordata > Lepidosauria > Squamata > Elapidae > Naja > Naja naja. The sequence goes on along the minus strand of CM019148.1, from coordinate 169,870,773 downwards.
ACTTTGACTGGAGTTTACCTGCCCAATGGCTCAGAACATTTTGGAACAGGAATCTGGAGAATTTAATGTTCAAGAACGAAACAAACAAATTTAAAAACCTAACAATTTTACTTTGTAAAATCTCATTGTCTGCCCAGCTAAATAAATGTTTGGGATTACATCAGCCAGTCTTCTCAGCACCGGTACCCTTTCCTGAATAGCTTGAGATTTTAACATCCACAATTTCCAATCACTGGGTCAAGTAACATAACTTCAGGGTTGATGATAATGTTATCCATTCCACTGTGTGATCTTGCACTGTCTCTTTGAGCTTTTCTGTGCAGTGGCTGGTGTCAGCTTTGATGGTAACTTTAGAGCTAACTCAGAGTTTTCTGAAACAATGGCTTCGGTCAAGGAATAGCTTTGTCACCACCATCATACCAACCCTGAATGTACCAAAGACCCCCTTAATTTGATTTTACAGAAAAGAGGGCTAGAGCCTGAGTTTCCATTTAAAAGCCAAAATTCATCCTTCACCCACATTTTGTCTATTCCCCATCCCTAAACTTTACAGCCCAATGAAGACGATCAATAGCACATAATGAAATGCTACTCAAGGCATGGAAGTCATTATTTCTTGTGCTGTAAAATACAAATAGTCCTTGATTTACAACGGCTTGTTTAGTGACCATTCGAAGTTACTACAACATTGAAAGAGGTGACTTATGACCGATTTCACACTTGCAAGCGTTGCAGCATCCTCACAGACCCATGAACAAAATTCAGACGCTTGGCAACTTGCTCATATTTATGACCGTTGCAGTGTCCCAGGGTCATGTGATGAAAATTCTTATGGGCTTATGGAATCAACTGCCTCTGGACCTCAGCCTGGCCCCTGACCTCCGCACCTTCCGCCGCGATTTGAAGACCTGGCTATTTGACGGTCGGGCTGTGATCACCTTGCCGGGGGGTGTGGGATAGTTTTAAATTTTAATTTGGGTTTTATTGGGCTTTAGTGATTTAATTTCTTTTTAATTATTTATTGTATTCATATGTTTTAATCTGTGAGCAGCCCGAGTCTTCGGAGATGGGGCTGACATATAAGTCCAATAAAATAAATAAATAATAAATAAATAAATTCATTTAACAACTGTCTCACTCAGCAACAGATATTGGGCTCAGTTTTGGTCATAAGTCGAGGACTACCTGCATTTACTTACAGATCAGGGCATCACAACTATAAACAGCTAAGAGTGAAAACAAAGGAGGCTCAGAATAGAGGTTGTTCTCTCTTTTTGTTGTTAAAATATACTCCCAACTAGAAACGATACACAGCAGACATAATTCTCTTGAAGGGGGGGGATGAAGCAGTGCTACTGAAATATGTGTATATTCTATGGATGATGCCAAAACTATAATATCAATCATTA
>CM019148.1:169854396-169868364 GCA_009733165.1 Naja naja | reverse complement strand
TAATATTGGAAAGCCAACAAAATTTTGATTAAAAAGGATCTGAACCCCTACTAGGCCAGAGGATCATGTAATACATTTCTAATTGTACTCACAGTGTGGCTTTGGGGTTTAATCACTTTGGATTCCATAGAGAAAAACAGTTAAAATATATCTCAGAAATAAAACTTAAAGTCAAGACCTCTATTATCATATGGTGATCATGATTTGGATAAAGGAAATCTTGGGATTTGTTCTTTCTTTAAAAAACTTTATATAAATGTATTTGAATTACCATTGACATTATTTATGTCAATATAAATTAGGAATAAACAATGCTTGCCTCTATTAATAGCATTCTTTTTCTGATTTAAGATAAATAAAATAATTCAAACACCAAGCAAGGCAATAATTTTTACAGATTTCCATAGTTACATTACATTTTATAGAAACTGCATAACACTTGGTTCAATTGGCTGAATAACTTGAAAATTTACCAAACTGTTATATTAAAATATATCAATACATTTTAATGTAAAGCATTCATACACATAAAAAAGCCATAATATCTCAGCAACATATAATTATTTGCATTCAGCTCCAGATACTTTATGCCTGGAATGTTTTTGGATTTCCTAAAAAAAAAAGGCCAAAAGCAAAAAAAAAATACTTTCAGTATAAAATGCAAAGAATATCCTTGACTAATTCCTCACTAGAAATTTTTGAATTTCCACTTCTATATATTTGAACAACAAATATTCTAGATAAAAGATCTTTATCTTCAGGAGAGATATATATATATATATTTCTGGGCAAAAAAAATAACAATTACCCAATTCAAGAAGCATGTGTGTGTGTGTGTGTGTGTGTGTGTGTGTGTGTGTGCTTTTTCAGAATTGACTTGCCCTTTTCTCCTTCCTCGGGCTGAGAGGGTTTGAGAGGTCATCCAGCTGGTTTTGTGCATAAGGCAGGACTGGAATTCATGGTCTTCCAGTTTCTAGCCTGATGCCTTAACCAATACATCAAACTGTCTCTCCCGTTTTTCTTTAGGTGAGCAGTATCTCACAACAAAGTCAAAGAAAATAGGAAATAGTTTTAATTTAATAGAGATAAATTTTAGAAGATCTAAAAAGAAACATAAAAAACTTAGTAATCAAAAGAAAAAATAAAGCATTGAACAGCAAACCCTAAAGAAATAACAGAACAAAATTTACAGAATAAATAACAAATACCATATTTTCCGATGTATAAGACGACTTTTTAACCCCAAAAAATCCGTGCCAAAGTTAGGGGTTGTCTTATACGCCGGGTGCTTACCTGCAGCTTGCTTCCCCTTGCTTCATATGTCCAGCGCATATGGTGGGGGTGCCGCGGCCGAGTCCCCGCTCAGTGCGGGGAGTATGAAGCAGGGAGGAGCAAGCTGCACACATCTTCCTGTACCTCAAGGAGGAGAACGTGAGCGTGGATTGGCTCTCCACCAGAACCCACCCATTCGACTCGGAGGGCTGCGCGTCTTGGGGTTGAGTGTGCAGCGCGCCTTAAAGGGGCAGTGTAGGCTGGCACTGGCTGTCTGACGGCATTTAATAAAGCGCCTGGCTGTCTGTGCCCTGCCTGCAAATATGGGTAGTCTTATATGGCGAGTATATTACAAACTCTATATTTTAACTGGAAAATTTGGGGGTTGTCTTATACTCCCAGTTGTCTTATACACCGGAAAATACGGTATTTTTTTAAAAAAATAAAAATTATGTACAGTGTTTTTGTTTGGGAAATATTTTTTTAAAAAAATTGAACAAAAATGTAATAAGGCAATTAAAAACAGCAATAGCCAAAGAATGACTAAAACCAAAGATATAACTAATGAATTCAAACATCTTTTTCCTCAAATATATCAATAATAAAAAATAATCAATATTTAAATAGATTAACATTCCGAGCATTAGCTCCAGAAGATACAATGTGTGATATCTCCTTTCTCTATTTCAGAAATCTTGATTAGAAATCTCTGAAGTCTTTAATTCTATTCAAAGTGGAAAATACAAATTTCTATTTACATGCAATACTTTGCACCAAAGGGACCCCTTCCCAAATTTTGGAAAAATTCCATGATAATTTTGATCCTTAAAGCAGGTAAACGTTCCTAGAATTTTCATTTTATAGGTCCACCCACTGTAATTCTCAATATGGACTATAAAGTAAAGATTATAGTTTATCTAACTATATTAGCTTAATTGTTAGCTAGTTGATTAAAAGTGATTTTAAATAAAATTAATCATAAAGATCCATCAGATTTTATTCCAAATTAAAATATATCTGCACCTATCTGGAAATTATTAAATATTATAAAAATGACTAAAGTTAATAAATTCTTACTAGTTATGTGTTCTTTAGATATATTTAGAGCCTTTGATACTCTGGAACTACCACTTTGAAAACAAATATTATTTAAATGTGAAGCCTGAGTTTGTAAGATGTTTGAACATACAAGGGGACAAACTAAAGTCCAAATAAGACTTAAGAATTATGACTGAGATTCTATCATGATTTTAAAAATCCCAACCAGGGTTCTTTCTTATTACTGTATTATTCAACCTAGCTATGTAAGCACTAGAAATAGCATTTGGAACTTAGAGTCAGATTTGTGGGATAAAATTGGGAGACAAGACGTATCTTTTAAATCAGAGATGATATGGTTCCCACCCTCTCAAATGTTTCTCATTCAGCTAACTATATTAAGGAGTTAGAGCAAGGCTGTCAAACTCCCGGCCAATGGGCCAGATGCATCACATACTGGCCACGCCCACACCCAGTTTAGTGAAAGGGGGAAAAGTCCTGATACATCACATGACACTGCCATGATGATGTGAGTTTAACACCCCTGAGTTAAAGTAATGTGCAGAGCTGTTTTTAAGACATAGAAAAAAAAAAGGAGGGGGGAGGAGGGAGGGAGGAGGGAGAGAGAGAGAGAGAGAGAGCTTTTGCTTTCATGCAAAATGTTTTGCATAAATAAACGTATTTTATATAGACCTCAGAACCAGGGAGGCAGGGAAATATATTATTAAGCAGCACAATTAAGGCACATGATTCCATTTATTATAGAAGATATTTGTAAACAATGGATCCAAAATGAAAATTTATTAGTGCCAAATAATATGATAAATCAATATTTTTTACCCAAAATATTTTTCAATAATGAAGCAGATTGAAAATGTTTTTACTAAAACAATGCTTTAAATTTGGAAGACTAAATACCTAGCTTTGAAAAAGGAAAGGATATTTCTCCTTTAGGACCTTTTAATAATACATGTAGACCAAGATAAAGGGGAGGGCCTATTCTGTGGCAGCTCCCACTTTGTGGAATCAACTACCCCTGGGACTCAGTTTGGCCCCTGACCTTCGCACCTTCTGCCATGACTTAAAGACCTGGTTATTTGGACAGTTCGGGCTGTGCTGAACTGGGGGTGGTGGCTTTATTTTAAATTGTGGGGTTTTAGAATGAATTTGGCTTGTTTATTTAATATTGTTTTAGTTAATCAATTTATTGTATTGTTTTTAGTTGTGAGCCGCCCCGAATCCTTTTTGGAGAGGGGGCGGCATACAAGTCAAACAAACGAACAAACAAATAAACAAACAAATAAATAAACAAATAAACAAATAAACAAATAAATAAATAAATAAAATATTTGGACTTCTTTATTTATTTTAAATACCATTTCTACATCTGTACTATGTCGGTTATCAGAATTTTCAAGTTATGTAAGTTTTCCCCTGTGAATCCATCACAAAAGGTCTTCAGGTCTAGAGAATCAAATCTCTGCTTCATCTCCTGAATGTATTGTTTCACCTCATCCACTTCACCTTTTTATTTCCTTATATTCAGTCATTCTAAAAAACCTTAATTATGAATAAGGCTTTTAAAGTGATTAGCATCTGCATGCAATTTCATGTCTATGATTGGTTTTTCTTGTAGGTCAGAAATGAAGTCAGATTTTCAGGGTTCTTTTTACTTCCACCTCTACAAAGCTGCTTCTTGTTCCAGGTGAAGAAGAGGAGGGTGATTTCTGTTTGTTCAGTCTTCTTCAGTTTGTATCCAAAATTTATCATAATTATAAAAAGGCTTGATGGGTTCTCAAAACTTCAATCAAACTGTTTAAGATCTCATGTACTATCAGTAGTAATTAATGCCCCCAACACTAATTTATTTAATATTGCAACTGTTTTACGTTTTGTAACCCAAATAGCTATTTAACTACTAGTGTGCTCTAACACACTGTAAGCCCATTTACTTAATAAATTAAGTGAATTAAGCCTGATTTATTTCAATGGACCTGATTTCTTAGACTTTCGTGATACAGTGCATCTCAATTAGTTGTTAGTAACAACTTATAAAGCCCTAAATGGCTTGGGTGCAGGGTACTTGCGGGATCGCCTCCTGCCTGCATCGCAGTCCAATCGCCCGTCGCTCCCATAGGAGGGGCCTTCTGGGAATACCGTCGGTCAGGCATTGTCGGCTGGCGGCTCCCAGAACTAGGGCCTTTTCTGTGGGAGCACCTGCCCTGTGGAACCAGCTTCCTGCGGATCTGCGTTTGGCCCCTGATCTCCGCTCCTTTCGTCGAGACTTGAAGACCTGGCTGTTTCAGCAGGCCGGCCTGGATTGACCTTGGGGTGGGTAGTTTTAATCAGTTTGTTTATTTGTAATTTTATTGTTTTAGCTCTTGGTAATTTGGACTTGTTTTTAGTTATTATTTTATTGTATATCTTTTTGTATGTTCGCGCCTGAGTCCTTGGGAGTAGGGCACATACAATCTAAATAAATAAATAAATAAATAAATAAATTATGCTGTTTTGCTTGGGTATGATTTTAATAGTCTATTCATGGTATGACTATGACTATGAAGTCATTGTAGCACTGATATGGATAGAGAATTTTTTTTGTATTTTAAATTTTTATTAGTTTATCAAAATATAAATACAGAAATACAAAGAAAAATGGAAATAATAGGAAAATAGAGGGGGAAATAGGGGGAAATGAAAAAGTGTAGGTTTGAATTGGATAACCATTTGTCTGAAATGGTATAGGGTTTTCTGCTTGAGCAGGGGGCAGGACTAGAAGATCTCTAAAGTTCTATTCTATTCTATTCTATTCTATTCTATTCTATTCTATTCCATTCCATTCTATGTAAAGGGGAAAAGAAAAAGAAAAGCATTGACTTCTGACTCTTTTTAGTGCAGTAGAATAAGGTAATAACATACAACTTCAGCTTGTTGATTTAACATAATAAGATACACAAGCCATTTCTATAACAACAAACCTATCTAATCAGCAAAACCCAAAATCAAAGTTTCATTTTTCTTCACCTCAAGCACAAAATTTTCCAATTCATTTTTCACAAAGTCATAGCCATAGCTTTTTAAAATCCAAATTAAACCCTTCTTTCCATTGTAAATATGTAAACCAATGGCAAAAACGTCCTTCTAATTTTGTAGCTCCGGGGTGCAATGGGGGGTCCTTTATGCTCTCTGAGCTTGGTTGTGTTTTTTTTTTGCAGATGTTTCATTACCTAATCATCAGAATGTTACTTAGTTTGAGTAATGAAACATCTGCAAGAAAACAACCAAGCTCAGACTACATCAAGCACCCGTCAGCATTGATATTCCTCAAGGAATTGCTTAAAACTGGATCTCTACAACTCACCAATGTGAGACAATACCTCTATTTGGAAAATCAAATCATTTCACTGAAGCGTCAAAGGGATTAACACTATTTAGCTTGCCACTTCGATCTGGTGAAAAAGATCAGGATGTACAGTACTTAGAAATCTCTTTCTGGATCCAGATCAAGGGATGATTGTTTGGGACATCTGCTTTAAAAGTGGGCTTCAACTGATGCTGTGTCACCCAGAAGCACTTCTTTGAAGCTCCATGGGGGATATAATTCATGCTTTCTAGAGTTTGTGTCATGGGCATAACTTTCACTGCACATGCACTTTTCAGCAAATGCACTGGACCAAAAATACAACAAAATGCTTCTATGAAAGTAGCCAATTTTTATATAGTATCTCAAAGAGGTTTTGCTTCAGTGGATTAGTAATTAGAATATAAAAGCTTTCTTGCTCAGAATCCTCATATGTAATATTTCAAATGCTGCTTGTTACCTATAATTTGGAAGAATTATACTCAGGTGGCTTTCATACACATAGTATAGAGGAGATTCCAAGATGTTATAAGCCTTATATCTGAAAGCTTAACAATTTATTTGCCACATGATGCATGTTCTTCCAATGAACATAATAGTTAACATCAATAATAATAAACAATGGTTATATGCTTGCATAGTTCAAGCTCATGTTGGTTATAAAAACAAGGACTGTGAGAAAACCGGCTTTAAACTGCTATTAATCTTCTGCACCTATTGTGACGACCTATTACTTCTTGCTTTCTTTTCCTCTTTCTCCTGTATGTTGTGTGCCTTCTTTTACCTCAGATTTATTATTTTCCTCATTTGTCTGTCTTTTCTATTCTCCTTTTCTTTTCCTTCCTTTGATGGTTGGTCTTTAACTCAAATTGCCAGCTAGCTAGCCTTACTTAAGTTTTCAGTTAGTTTATTACTTTGGTAGCTGCCATCAGCCCTTCTTCGCTTCAGCCACTTTGACTGGAGTTTACCTGCCCAATGGCTCAGAACATTTTGGAACAGGAATCTGGAGAATTTAATGTTCAAGAACGAAACAAACAAATTTAAAAAACCTAACAATTTTACTTTGTAAAATCTCATTGTCTGCCCAGCTAAATAAATGTTTGGGATTACATCAGCCAGTCTTCTCAGCACCGGTACCTTTCCTGAATAGCTTGAGATTTTAACATCCACAATTTCCAATCACTGGGTCAAGTAACATAACTTCAGGGTTGATGATAATGTTATCCATTCCACTGTGTGATCTTGCACTGTCTCTTTGAGCTTTTCTGTGCAGTGGCTGGTGTCAGCTTTGATGGTAACTTTAGAGCTAACTCAGAGTTTTCTGAAACAATGGCTTCGGTCAAGGAATAGCTTTGTCACCACCATCATACCAACCCTGAATGTACCAAAGACCCCTTAATTTGATTTTACAGAAAAGAGGGCTAGAGCCTGAGTTTCCATTTAAAAGCCCAAAATTCATCCTTCACCCACATTTTGTCTATTCCCCATCCCTAAACTTTACAGCCCAATGAAGGCGATCAATAGCACATAATGAAATGCTACTCAAGGCATGGAAGTCATTATTTCTTGTGCTGTAAAATACAAATAGTCCTTGATTTACAACGGCTTGTTTAGTGACCATTCGAAGTTACTACAACATTGAAAGAGGTGACTTATGACCGATTTCACACTTGCAAGCATTGCAGCATCCTCACAGACCCATGAACAAAATTCAGGCGGCTTGGCAACTTGCTCATATTTATGACCGTTGCAGTGTCCCAGGGTCATGTGATGAAAATTCTTATGGACTTATGGAATCAACTGCCTCTGGACCTCAGCCTGGCCCCTGACCTCCGCACCTTCCGCGATTTGAAGACCTGGCTATTTGACGAAGTCGGGCTGTGATCACCTTGCCGGGGGGTGTGGGATAGTTTTAAATTTTAATTTGGGTTTTATTGGGCTTTAGTGATTTAATTTCTTTTAATTATTTATTGTATTCATATGTTTTAATCTGTGAGCAGCCCGAGTCTTCGGAGATGGGGCGGCATATAAGTCCAATAAAATAAATAAATAATAAATAAATAAAATTCATTTAACAACTGTCTCACTCAGCAACAGAAATATTGGGCTCAGTTTTGGTCATAAGTCGAGGACTACCTGCATTTACTTACAGATCAGGGCATCACAACTATAAACAGCTAAGAGTGAAAAACAAAGGAGGCTCAGAATAGAGGTTGTTCTCTCTTTTTTGTTGTTAAAAATATACTCCCAACTAGAAACGATACACAGCAGACATAATTCTCTTAAGGGGGATGAAGCAGTGCTACTGAAATATATGTGTATATTCTATGGATGATGCCAAAACTATAATATCAATCATTAACTTAATAAATGGGATTGAGAACATCTTTTCACTGCTACAGTAAAAATAATAGGACTGTTCGTAAGTATAGGTGTATCTGAACAAAGGTTTATCTGTGTTCCCATGTGTCTGCTTCTATAATCTTCAGAAGGGACAAAAACTAAAATGCTCTCCTTCTTTTGCTGCAGTCAGTGTCTACTGGCTTCAGCACATTTCGCCACCATTGGTGCCTTTTGAACCGAATGGGAAAGTGTAACATTCATCTTCTAAAGCCAGACTATTTTTATTACATTTGAGGTCACAAAAGCCAATTTTCCTGTAATATGTGTCACAACCTGGAAATCTGCAGCCTGGCAGACCTTATTCTAGCTCTCAGTAACTTCCCATGTTAGAGTTTTAAGGGTGACCCAGGGAATAGCTGAAGACAGGTTGGTTCATTAAAACTGGGGACTTATTTTGAAAATGGACATTTGGTGGCTTAGTAAGGTATCAGTCACAGAGAAATATCTAGAGGTTTGCCTCCAAGTAGATTTGCTGAATTAGACAAGCTATGGATTGATTGATCTGGAATGCTCCATTTATATGGGCTTTCAGCTTCAAAAGGACAGGTCTGTTGAATAAAAGTATGAAAAGCCTCACATACAAATGCACACATGGCTGTAATCTTCAGGTGTTATTTCACCTTAAGGAATGTCAACAAACAATCTTTTTTTTTTGAGCTGCCTATCACCATTTCTTTTATTTTTTGTACATCCCATATTTCTTTCTGGAGCTCTGAGTGATATTCATAGCACTTTCTCCTCATTTTTTCTATTCACACCTTTCCCCTACAGAGAGAGAGAGAAAGACACACACACACACACACACAAACCAACCAAATCGGTAAGGCAAAAAGAACAGGGAAAATGTGGTTGGTCCATTTGAACTTTGTGGCTGAACATCAGCTTGACTCTGGATCTTCCTGGTCAGTATCTAATGACAATGCTGTACCATGCTGACTACCACTTTGGAGGATAAATTCAGATAGATGTGGTGATTCTGACAAGACATAAGGAAAGACATGGTTTTTAAAGTTTCTATCTCTATCTCCCTCCCTCTTTCTTTTTCTTTTCTGGATAACTGTATCTTTCCCTTTATAAGAGGAAGAAGAGGGTAGAAAGGAGAATTCTCATCTGATCTCTGAAGGAATTTTCTTTTCTCTTCTCATCTCATTCACAGAAGAAAACTGATGTCAGATAGATCCTCTTCAGAACCAGCGACTGGAGATCCCTTTCTGTAAGATATCCAAAGTTTGAGAAAGATAGTGTTAAGTTTGCATGAAGAGTCAGACGCGGAGTGCTTCAGTGAAGAGTTTATTAGTGACTACAGCTCATAACAGACCCAATTTGGCTGGGCTGTGGCTGCTACTTATAGCCAGCAGCCGCAGTTGCCAGCCAATCAGAGTGCAGGATTTTCCTGCACTTTTTAAACCAATCATTTCTGACATTTTACAAGAACAGTTCAAACTAAACCAATGACATTCAAACCTGCATACATAACACCCCTCCCCACTAGGTTCAGTCCATACTCAAACCCCAACCTATCTAATGTATTCTTTTAAATAGGTGGGGCTCTTACGTGTACGTTGAGACCTTCGTGGTTCAGAAGTTTTAATGTTCTCACCCAGTGAGAGGAAATGTGTCTGTTGACATTTCCCTACTCGGCTTCCAGTGAAAGAAGACCCTGTTTGATTGTTACAATCTGGTCTCTCCTCCCAACCCATCTCCAACCCAATGTCAGCACCCAAGTCAGGTAGTGATGTGCAATCTTCCACTTGTAAGGATGGATTTTGGCATTGTGACAGGTTTGGGATGGTTCCTGTCATAATGGCTCGTTACATGGGGTTGATTCTTGCTTGCTGATTATCCTCATGCTCCTCCCCTTCCCCCCTAGAAAAGGCATTAGGTATGGGAACTAGAGAGGAACAATTGCGATGTTCCTGAAGTAATCTGGATCTAAGCTGATCAATGTGCCTGCTCCAGAGGACACCATCCTCTGTTTGCACCCTGTAAGAATGAGGGCCTGTGATTTGAGTTATTTCAGCAGGAATCCATGAAGGTTCACCCATAAGGTTCTTAGCATAAACAGAATCACCCACACTGAACATGTGAACTTTGCTAGTGGAATCTAGTGGTGCGTTGGGTGCATAAGTGGGATGAAGGCGGTCAAGGGAAGACCTAAGTTTCAACAACTCTGCTGGGGATAAGTTAGTTGATGGGCTAGGAGTGATGTGCTGAACACTAAGAAGTTTTCAACTTTCTCAGTGATGTCCCCAGGACCCAATTGCTGAAGCTTTTCCTTGGTAAAGCGCACCATGCGTTCAGCCCGCCATTAGCCGAAGGGTGCCCAGGGGCAGTCAGGGCATGTCTGATACCCTGTTGTGCTAGATAGGATTCAAAAAGGTTGGATGTAAATTGAGGGCCATTGTCAGAGACAAGAACATCAGGTAACCCGTGGGTTACAAAAGCTTTTTAAGCTGCTTGATGACAGCATCAGTTGTGGTGGATGCCATAGGGATGACCTCTAGCCATTTGGAATATGCATCTACTATAATAAGGAAGGTGTGCCCTCTGGTAGGGCCAGCGAAATCAATGTGAATCCTAGACCATGGGCCCCTAGGACATTCCCATTCCTGTGTGGGGGCGAGAGTGGGGCAGGCCTGACTACCTGACAGTTGGGACAAGATGCAACCCAGTTTTCAACCATTTTGTCAATACCTGGCCACCATACATAACTCCTGGCCAATCCCTTCATCCTTACAATACCTGGATGACCCTCATGTAACATTTCCAAAACCTCTTTTTGCAGTTTTGCAGGAATAACCACCCTGTTACCCCACAAAATACATCCTCTTAATACAGATAATTCAGTTTGCCTGGATTTAAAAGGTTGGGCAAGGTGAGGTAGATCTTGAAAAGGCCAACCTTTCTTAATCCAGCCTATAACAGGAGCCAATAAAGTGTCTTTGGCAGTCTCTCTGGCAATTTCAGCAGTGTGTACTGGAAGCTTGGCAACAGTTTCTAGGAAAAAGGTGTGCCTCAAGTTCAACGTCCTCAGTGTGAAACGGAAGTGGGCAGCGACTCAAGGCATCAGCATGGCCAATGTCTTTGCCAGGCTTGTGGATGAGCTTGTATGAATAAGCAGCAAGAAATTCAGTCCACCTCAGCATTCTTGGTGACAGGATAGTGGGTAGGTTTGTCTCCCTGCCACAAAGGTTTGTGATCTGTGACAATGGTAAATGTTCTCCCATATAGATACTCATGGAATTTCTTGACAGCTGCAACAATTGCCAATGCTTCCTTGTCCAATTGGCTGTAATTCTCTCGCTTTGGTCAAAGTGCGAGAGTAAAATGCAATAGGGGCTTCCTCCCGCTGGGAAGCCTGTGGCTCAAACCCCCCCACTCAAAAGGGGATGCATCACAAGTCAGTACAACAGGCAAATTCTCAGAGAACTGTATCAGTACAGCATCAGACGTGATTAGTCTTTTAATATTGTTAAATGCTGATTGTTCCTTCCTGCCCCAGACCCAAGCAGATTTTTGTCAAGTAATCTGTGTAATGGTTCTGCAATGGTTGCCTTCTGAGGTAGGAACATGTGATAAAGTTAATAAGTCCAAGGAAGGCTTGCAAATCTGTTTTGCATTTTGGTCTAGGGGCTTCTTTGATTGCTTGAACCTTGGCATCTGTAGGGTGGATGCCATGCTTGTCAATCATGTAGCCCAAGAACTCAACCTTGTCAGTTCTAAGAGTGCATTTTTCTTCCTTGACTTTTAACCCCGCTTCTTGAATCTGGTAAGGACTTCTCTGAGTCTTTCTTGTAATTGAGTGTCATTTTCAGCAGAGATTAACACATCATCAAAGTAAGGCACTACCCTGGCAGTCCTTGGAGCATCCTTTCCATAAGGCTTTGAAGATGCCTGGTGCCACGCTTACTCCAAACTGTAACCTTACATTTGAAGGCACCTCTATGAGTCACAATGGTTTGGGCCTCTGCAGTGGCATCATCAACTGTTAGTTGTTGATATGCCTGGGCCAGATCCAATTTGGCAAAGACTGTACCTGCCAAGTGAATGTAATAAATGATGCACCACTGGAACTGGATATGCGCTCTGTTGAAGTCATGGTTCAATGTCCCCTTATAGTCCCACAGATTCACTGACCCATCAGTCTTGACTGGTGTGACTATGGGTGTCTCCCATCTGGAGTGGTCAGTGGGCTCTAAAACTCCTTGAGCTATTAGTTTATCTAATGTGCATCAATTTTTCCTTTAAGGCAAATGGGACCCTTCTGGGCTTTAAACGAATTGGGGCACCTTGGGATCTAGGTTGAAAGTGATAGGGGTCCCCATATACTTCCCAATCCCTCGCTGAAGACCTCTGGAAACTCAGACTTCAAGGCCTCCTCCCATTCAGTGTTGCTCACGTGATTGATGCCAGTCACCTCGATGCCTAATGGATTGAACCACTCAAGTCCCAGCAAGCTTGGGCGATCCTTGTCCACGATGGTCAGGGGCAAGCTGTGTGGCCTTTGAACTTCACGTTGAATTCTCTTGTTCCAACTACTGGAATCTTGTTCCTTGGTAGTCTTTAAGAGTCAGTGCTTGCTTCTGGAAATGCTTCTTCTGAATGTTTGGGAGTAGTCTTGAATAGTGTCCCATGACACCATAGATAAATAGGAGCCTGAGTCCACTTCCATTTGGCAAGGCCTTCCTTCAATTAGTACCTTCACATGTACTTTTCTGCTTCTTAAGGGTGAAGAATGACCAATGGTGACTGTTTGATGAGTTTCATTCTTCCCATTTGCTTCGTGTTGCCCCATTTTCTCACTGAAGTTGTTAGGCTTGAATTTTGTCAGGAAACTTTCTTCTGTGGGGTGGAGTTCTGGATGATTTGCAGACTTGCTAGGTGACCTTTTTCACAACGGAGGCAGATGGTATCAAGAAACTTGCATTCAGTGTGGGGTGGCTCCCCACAACCTCTGCAGTAAAAATCTTGCCTCTTTCTTCCCAGGTCTTTTTTTCCTCTCCATTCTGAGTCTATAAATTCCTTCCTCCACCTCACTACAGTCTGACTCAGAATCTATTTGCTCAATGAGTTGTTGTGGACTTTTCCACATCAGGATGGCTTGAGGCCTTGTTAATTTTCTTCATGGCTGCTGCTGAGGACTTGGTGGCTTCTGCTGAGGAGGCCCTTCTATGGCTTCCTTCACGTTTTAGGTGCTCTGAAGACCTTGTCTTTGAGGCCTAGAACAAATCGATCGCGATGGCCTCTTCCAAGTTGTTAAACTGCACACACCCCAATGTCTCTTAAACTTGCCACTAAGTCGTTAACGTTGCTTCCCCTTGATCCCGACGGTAAAACTCATGTCTCTTAATGAGGCACGATACTTGTGGGGCTTAATGGGCTCTTAAAAGCTTTTCTAAATCAGGCCATTCCATTACCTTCACGCCTGCATCCAATGCCTTCGCCATCTTGAAAACTGCCGGACTGCAGTGCGTGAGAAAGACCGCCTCTTCCGCCGGAAATGTCGGCGAGATCGCTTCTCCAAATACATTTGGAACGATCCATCATGACAGTCCCAGTCTTCTGCCATCGGATCGAACGGGCTGGGGGTGTTCACAGCCATCTCTCAGCTTGTTTTCCTGACGCCTTTCTCTTCTTCAGGAAGGATCCCACCTTCAAGCCAGTGTTAAGTTTGCATGAAGAGTCAGACGTGGAGTGCTTCAGTGAAGAGTTTATTAGTGACTACAGCTCATAACAGACCCGATGGCTAAAGGCGTGTTGCTACTTATAGCCAGCAGCCGCAGAAGTTGCAGCCAATCAGAGTGCAGGATTTTACTTTTTAAACCAATCATTTCTGACATTTTACAAGAACAGTTCAAACTAAACCAATGACATTCAAACCTGCATACATAACA